>ML814016.1:170264-218940 GCA_009831015.1 Picea engelmannii | reverse complement strand
TACCTGGGGCCTTGGGGCCCTGAAGATCAAGCGATAGGTGATGTCAGGTGAAGTCATACAACCAGTAGATCATCTCATCAAAGTGTCTCCCCTTGTGTTTAATTATGTAAAACAACAAAGATAAGTCAAGCACATAATGATCACGAGTATATATAGATATGTAATGAATCGTGAAATGAAATGAATGGAGATGGGTGGGAGGGAGGAAGTCTTGCTAGAAAGAGAAACCATCAACATGATCATGCTGCCTGAAAGTGTAACCACAATCTTGATCAATCCATATCTGAAGAGGGCTATTGTAATACCCTTGTTTCACCTAGCTTGTAATTAATCATTAACTACGATCACCATGCTATGGCAGGGGAACAATGTAAATGTATTATTGTTTGAATTGCCAATAACTAATTGTGGGGGTGAAGCCTTGAAGTACCGGCCATGATATCACTAGAGGAAAGAAATGGGAAAATTATGGAGAGGGTTCATTATGTCAAATGACCCAAATTTTTCCTTGCTGAAATGATATGCCTCATCCTGACCCCAAGGAGAAATGAGTTAATAAGAAAAGGACTGGTGATTGAACCATCAACCACCACCATGAATGGAAGCATGGTCTAGCTGAGAAGATAGGAGGTTGTCAACCCGAAGTACCACAAAGTCTTACAGACTTAGATTGACCCGAGTTTCCTTCTAACAGAAGGAACAAGACAGGTCCATAACCTTCTCTTGGAGGCGAAAAGACAAGGAAAGACACATAGAAGAGAGAGGGCGTGAGGATCTCCAGCTGAGAAGAGGAACAAAAAGATCTATAAGTTGTTATGGTTACTGGAGAGAACAAGAGAAAAGATCTCTGAGAACTTACAGAAGAGCGCAAACTGAGCAGGAGACTACGAGCTTGATGTTGAGGAGGCATCTGATAAACCTCAGAGAGACTGTGATAGAGAAGGAATCCCTGAGAAACTGCGAAAGTTCCCTAGTGATATCATGGCTTTGCACGAAGGTGGCCAGAGTGCTAAGAGTGAATGCATTTGAGCCTATGGTTGGGTAGAAAGGCACACACCCATAGTCAGTTCGTTGGCTACAATATGAAATAGATATGTATTCTCATACCCTGTATATTTGAGTTGCAACTATTACAGAGAAATCCCCTTATGGATAAGTGGATTCTCTCTTGGATACTAGACCCCTATGACCAAGACAAAAAAGTGTTATTGTGGACACTGACTTTCCTTTTCATGAATCTAAACTATCCAAAGAAGAAGAAGGAAGAAGAGTAAATACCTTTTTACCGACGTTTGTCCTTGCTCGATCCAGTCTAATCTTGATCTACAAGTTCTTCAGAAGGTCCTGCAATACAATGAGCAACAACAACGAGACATACTTCCTACTCTACCATGATTAGCTTCATAATGGATCTATGAAAGAAACAAGTTCATGAAATGTACACAAACATTAAAGGAAACAGACCAAGCATAGATTTATATTAATGAAAACAAAGTGAGATACTGACAACCATGGATGTAGGTGTAGTAGCTTCACCAAGCTCTCTTTGTCCAGACCCTTGCTCAAATAATCCACACAGAATCCTGATGCTTCAATGATATCTCCCTTATGATATCATAAGTTTGATGCTTCACAATGTCTCTCCTTTCACCACGAAGAGGCCTCCTTATATAGGCTTGGAGAGGCCTAACCACTTAAGAGATTCTTGGTATAAGTTGAGGATTCTTCTCCTTTAGTTATGGATCTTCCCTAAGATCGAGCCTTGACCTCAGATCCAAATCCAACCAACTCCAGATATGAAGGGATTCTTCCCCGATTTCCCTCAACAATCCAAAAATTCGCTTAAAAAAGGCCAACGCTCCCTCAGAATGGGGCACAGAGCGTTGGAACGCTCCCCCAAAAGAGGTCACAGAGCGTTGGCACTCCCTGATAGTTCATAGGGGAGTGTTGCCTTCCAAAATTGATTTTTTAGTGGTTTTCTCAGTGGCAAAAGACTTGTACTCTTTGTCAAACGACTTCTCCTCTTCAAAACCAGTCTTTTGAGGTGTCTTGTAAGTGCTCTTGATAATTTTGTCCGAGACACAACATAGACAAGTCGACAGTATGATATTTGCGACACTTGTGGGCAAAATGTGACACTTGCGACATTCGGTAATGATGACACTAGGTCATCATCACAATGAGTAATTTTGATGTGTAACAGATTTCCCCCCAAAGTGCGAAGTTAGAAGACGAGAACTGATGACTGAAGTACTTTGTAGACTTTTTCAAGCAAGGGTATGGACTCAGAGAACCTGATAGAAGATGCACACAACCATCAAACAAATATTATGACATGTTTCAAACCCAAGGCAGGCATACCTATGCTTGGGTGGTAAAGACTTTCAAGGTATGGCTGTCATAAAATACACTGCGGATCCATAATTATACTGACAAAAAGGTATAGCCACTGAAGATACAATGTGGATCTATACTCTTATGACCTGAATTGATCGTAGCCACGAAGAATACACAGTGGATCTACGAGACGACAAGACATAGCCAAGACCAATACAAAGTGGATCTATATATATGTGTCAATGTTCAAGAGAAACTCCGTCACAACCTGGGCAAAGTACATATCAGAATGATGACTCAACCCAGGGTCTTCTTACCGATCCTGATGTAGTACGAATCTAACCATGTAAATAGATGTCCTGATGTCGAACATGGCAGAAACCACTTGATTATCGATCAATGAGGTAAACCGTTAACAAGCACGAGGGAAATCACCATTGATGTCAATGATTCCCAAGGTACTGTAGTACATTCCAACGAATGTGGATGGATGAGCTGAAGTCGAACATCCATGGAATCATCTGATCAAAGGTCAATGATGTAAACCCACTGTCAGACCCAAGGAGGCCTGCCATTGAGGCATGCAGGTCCCAAGGTACTAACTGGTTTCTAAGTCTAGCTCCTGGATAATGTGATGAAGTCGATAGGAATAGACTCGTTGAAGGAGGGCCTTGGTGTATCCCCCCTCAACGACATGAAACTGACATAGAGATGTAATTGGTGGATCAAATGAACATGGAATGACACAGGTATTGAAACAAGAATTTGTGATGGTTGACTCTTGAGGCAGATACTTCCCTTGAACACTGATGCATGACAATATAAACTTGACAAGGACCAAAACTTGATGATGCAGTGGATACTGTGACTTTCGTCGGGTGACCCAAAGGAGTAAGGAAACTCAAAGGATTGGTTCAGTGCAGAGGTTCGACGGATAAAAATGCGTGCAAAGATAAAATGTTGTGTTCAAGGGCGACTGTAAGAATTACTGGTAATGTTCTCAAAAACTGCTTGGCTTGCTTCCTTCAATTTTTTCCCCCTTCCAGATAGACGAGTACCTCTTTTTGATTTAACGAGCTCGAGGAGGGTAACACATGCTCAATATAACTCACCTTCGATAGGTCCATCTTCCTTTATTTAACGAACTGGAAGAAGTAAGGGTTCAGTCCCATATGGGCCCTTCAATGTATGATTGTTTAAGGAGTCCAGAGAAGGTAAACTCAGTGTTTTTTCATATTTAGAGAGTCTGAAAATGACTTAAAGATGACTCTAGTGTTGTCCTTTTTCGTAATGTTAGTCTCGCGAGGCCAAAAAACAGATAAATTATCACTCGAAAGACGCCCTCTCAAACCTTTTAACGAGTGGGAAAGGAAGCAAGATCACTCGACAATCTTTTCATGTTTAGAGAGTCTGAAAAGAGCTTAAAGGAGACTCTGGGGGGTTCCTTTTTCGTATAACCTTAACGAGTCTGAAAAAGTGATAAAAGTCTCCTCAGTTACATTCTCATGTATTTACGAGCACAAGAAGGAACAAGACTAATCTCGGTATGCCCCCAGCTTGAAAAACCAGTGGCTTAACTCCAGAATGATAATCAAAGGTTGGAGACATGCCCGCCAAACTTCAATTCATTCACCGAATTTGAGGTTGTCACCAATTCCTGTACTATATGGAGAAAAAGGATAAGGGTGGATGAAATGAAGGTTCATATACGAGACCTAACGAAAGACTCGACTCGACATCTATGAGATCTGGCGAAAGACTCGACCTAACAAGAGAGGCGATTGTTTCATTTTTTGACGAGCTTGACACAGGAAAAGAACTATGCTCAAGGATCCGGGTTCAATCCCTAGAGTTTTGTTTTATTTTTTAACAAGTTTTTTATAGAGAGGAAAACTATGCTCGTAGCCTCTGTTTCATTTTTTAATGAGCTTGCTGCAAAGAAGAGAAACTATGCTCATAACTTATGTTTCATTTTTTAACGAGCTTGTCACAGAGAAGAGAAACTATGCTCGTGACCTCTGTTTCATTTTTTAATGAGCTTGCCACAGAGAAGAGAAACTATGCACGTGACTTCTTCTTGATCATGGCTTCCAAGAGGATAATGCTCTGGAAGGACCCCATGTCAAGGGACAAAACTCGATCATGGCTTCTAAGAGATCTTCATTGGATGGAAGAAGAATGCTCTAGAAGGAACACATGTCGAGGGTCTCGTCAAGGGTAAGGAGATAAGGCTCCAATATCTCTACCGAAGAGATCACCATGTCAACTACCGGATCCAAGTCATCGAAATTTGAAGTCGTGGGAGACAACGCCACATAATTGACCTGTGGCAGGGGTGATACCGACTACATATAAGACCCGTTTAGGGAGGTCATTGGGTTGATGGTCAAGTCAAGGCCAATGAACGAAAGTTGATCAATAGTCACCATTCTTCCATTGCGAGGGAAATATATCACATGAAAGAGAGTGGACACAATAGCTTTCATGGAATAGACATAATCTCGCCCAAGGAGTAAATCAAAATCCAAGGGGTCATGGACTACCATGACATCAACAAAGACAATTTTCCCTCCCAAAGTTACGGGAAACTGTGGAAGGATTCCTAAAGGGTGAATGGTTCTTCTGTTAAAAGCAAACAAAGTCTGGATAACCGACACAAGCTGAGGATAACCCAATACTTGCCAAGAAATAGAGGATAAAATACTAATGGACGAACCTTCATCTATCAACACACGAGGAACGTCCCAACCACAAACTTGTACTGTAATCTTGAAAGGAACGTGAGAGGGAAGATGAGGTCGAGTTAGCACACCCCAATAAAAAAGGATGGCCTCATTACTTGGAGGGGGTTTCGCGGGAGAAGGAGGAATGCCCCCCAACATGGTAGATTCTGTATCAACAAGAAAAACGTGGGCAGTATCGGGTTTACTCTCTAGTGGGAGAGTAGGATCGATCGATGGTGGAACTGGATCGACCACTTTGGAACTCTTCATAGGAGGAGTGGGATTGACCGATGATCTAACCAGAGCAACCACTTTGGCACTCCTCAATGGAGGAGTGGGATCGACCGATGACGAAACCAGATTGACCACTTTGGCACTCTTCAGAGGAGGAGTGGGATTGACCGATGAAGTAACCGGAGCAACCACTTTGGCACTCGTCAGAGGAGTGGGATTGACCACGTTGTCACTCTTCAGATGAAGGGTGGGACTGGCCAATGATGGGATTGGATCAATCACTTGGGTTTCACTTTTTAGATGAAAATTGGGGTTGATCAATGACAGAACTGGATCAACTACTTGGGTTAGTGGTTCAACTGAGGATGAAACTAGATTGACCACCTGATCAACTAGACTGACCGGGGATGGAACCGGATTGACCATTCCATCAACTAACAATGAGTTGGGAGAAATCTTACGATAACCAGTTGGGAGTTCAAGTTTTTCCAAAAGAGAAGAAGCCTTTCCCATACGAGGACAAAGGTGAGAATAATGATCACCTTCGCATAACATACAAGGAAATTTGGCAATTTTCTTCTTCTCACCAACCTTAACGTCACTAGTGGATGGAGCGTCACCAACATGTCTAGCAGAGGCCGATGACGTGGAGGACCACATTTCTAAGACCTTGGGAAGACCAGGGCAATCCCTTAGAAAGTGGTCACCCTTACAAAGACTGCAAGGGAATTTGGGTTTCAGATTATTCATTTTAATCTTGTTGACCTCATCAACACTCCCAGTACTATTAACAATAGCTCATTGCTTAGATCCAACATCTGACGTAGTTGGAGGCTTGGTCCTTTTCGGGTTCTTCTTCTTCTTCTCTTTCTGTTTCTTCTTCTTCTGATCAGCCTGGCTACTTGCTTCAGAGCTTTCACTAGGCGAAGAAGGAGAAAAGGAAGGAGACTTAATGGGTGAAGAAGGTGAAAAGTCAACATGAGGTTGACGTGTGGGTGGTGTACTGATATATGAAGTATTAGGTGCAACTGCAACAATGGGAGGATTTGAGATCACTGAAGTGGGGAATAACCAAACCAGTAATCCGATGGTGAGTCCCGTAAGACTCAGTGTGGCAATGTGCAAAGGACCAAAATTTCCAAAAGAAGGAAACGTGAAAGGTTCCCCAGGACAAGGGGTTCCTCCATTGGTAATCCCAGGAGTTGATATCGTTAACACTGACTCGACCTAAGGTCCACTAAGTAAAACAAACAACACACTCTGTGAATCTAAAAGCAAACAATCAAACAAAACTTCCCACAATGAAACCACTAGTTGGTGATGAAATCCAACATCACGAGATCAATATGGGAAGGGGCGGGGATAGAGCGGGCGGATCAGTTACATTGGCGACCTGCTTAATGGACTTATGCCTTGGTGCAAGCTTCCATGCAGTAAATGTGGATTTACCCTCCAAGGAGCCCGAGTGAGTTTGACCAATGTCTGTTCCAGGTACAGTGAGACTTCCCTTCACCGTCACCTTGTGTAAGACCCCGAAGATTATGGCTACTAAGGTCACCAACCCACAGTCAGCCCCTGGGCAGGTACAGTTGATAATCCAGTCCGAACGTATGGGCAGGATAATAAGTTCGAAATCCTTCGAGAGAATTGAGGACAAATGGACTGGTAGAACTCCAGAGGACCCCGACCAAATTCAGAATTCACGAAGCACCGAGACCAACTGAAGACAGTTAAACCTCAAGAAGAACCCCCAATATACGATCTGACTACTACGAACGGTTGAACCACAGAGGGATAATCTCTGTAACTCGCCCAAATGCGACCTCGTGCGTAATCCCTATGTGAGAGGGGGATCCCATAAAGCTTATACGACAATTGGATTTGCTCTCCATATCGCAAGATGCTAATGTTTGTTTGACAACTTTGGAAAGTTATCCTTTCAACCTATTCCAAAGCCCTACACCTTAAGATAATGTAGGTTTGCTAACAAAAAATGTAAAAATGTCTGATGAATTTTAATTAAGCACTTGATTTTAAGGCCGTTGTTTACTGAGAGGTGTATGAGAGTGAAAATTGATGATATCATGACTCAATTCCCAAAACAGGCATAAGAAATGATAAGCAATATTTTCTTTCAATGAATGTCTATTTAAGGGAAGGAGAAGGATTTTCCTTTCACTTTCAAACACTGAGATGCAATGACCCCATGCAATAGTCCTCAATCAAAATCCCGATACAATGCTAAAATGTTTATATGTGACTGATAATCAGTTTGATGTAAAGCTTCCTATGTTAATCAAACTTCAAGATCTGTGAGATTTAAGCAACCCGGAAGCAAACTTCACATAAACAAAAACACACCCTCGTCATGATCAAACAAGAAAAAAGAAAACCAAATCAAGACAAGAGGAAATGCTTGGAGAAAAGACCTCAAAGATCAAAATGAAATAGTAAAAAGATCTTTTAATTTCCTTACAACAACTTTCAGTCAATCAGATAAGTGAGAAAGCAGTAGATCGACTCCAAATCCCAGGGAAGAAGAGTGACTCAAATCAAGGAAAATAGATGTCAAAAAGCCAAACAAAATATCATTAATCCTTAGAAATCAAATAATTGGAGGCTAAACAAGGACACACTAAGATAGCATAAACCTTGAGCAGATGAATCAACAGAAAGAAGACTGAGAAAAACTACTCCCAAGAAGATTTTTGCAGAAAAAGGGGTAGCGCTCTGGTGTCTAGGGTACCAGAGCGTTGCAACACTCTATGGGAGTCTGTAAGGGAGTGCCAACGCCCTAGTGGTCAAGGCAGGGGAGCGCTGGCCTCTCAGAACTCAAAATTTTGCCCATAAATAAAAAAAAAAACTCTGGAAAAATGCAAAAATCCAGTGTGTAAGATGAATCCAAGAGCCAACAACACATCTAAGGATCAGAGACACATCATGCATAAGATTAAAAAATGAGCAAAGGCCAAAACAAGACCTAGGAAAGGAATCAAAAATCAAAGTCCCTCCCCAGTGGAGTCGCCAATTTCTATTAGAGAGAAATCCCCCTACGGACAAGTGGATTTTCTCTTGGATACTAGACCCCTATGACCAAGACAAAAAAGTGCTATTGTGGACACTGACTTTCCTTTTCATGAATCTAAACTATCCAAAGAAGAAGAAGGAAGAAGAGTAAATACCTTTTTACCGACGTTTGTCCTTGCTCAATCCAGGTTGATCTTGATCTCCAAGTTCTTCAGAAGGTCCTGCAATACAATGAGCAACAACAACGAGACATACTTCCTACTCTACCATGATTATCTTCATAATGGATCTATGAAAGAAACAAGTTCATGAAATGTACACAAACTTTAAAGGAAATAGGCCAAGCATAGATTTATATTAATGAAAACAACGTGAGATGCTTACAACCATGGATGTAGGTGCAGCAGCTTCACCAAGCTCTCTTTGTCCAGACCCTTGCTCAAATAATCCACACAGAATGTTGATGCTTCAATGATATCTCCCTTATGAGATCATAAGTTTGATGCTTCACAATGTCTCTCCTTTCACCATGAAGATGCCTCCTTATATAGGCTTGGAGAGGCCTAACCACTTAAGAGATTCTTGGGATAAGTTGAGGATTCTTCTCCTTTAGTTATGGATCTTCCCTAAGATCGAGCCTTGACCTCAGATCTGAATCCAACCAACTCCAGATATGGAGGGATTCTTCCCTGGTTTCCCTCAACAATCCAAAAATTCACTCAAAAAAGGCCAGCGCTCCCTCAGAATGGGGCATAGAGCGTTGGAACGCTCCCTAAAAAGAGGTCACAGAGCGTTGGCACTCCCTGACAGTCTATAGGGAAGCGCTGCCTTCCAAAATTGATTTTTAGTGGTTTTCTCAGTGGCAAAAGACTTGTACTCTTTGTCAAATGACTTCTCCTCTTCAAAACCAGTCTTTTGAGGTGTCTTGTAAGTGTTCTTGATAATGTCGTCCGAGACACAACATAGACAAGACGACAGTATGATATTTGCGACACTTGTGGGCAAAATGTGACACTTGAGACATTTGGTAATGACGACACTAGGTCATCATCGCAATGAGTAATTTTGATTTGCAACCGTAACTGTAAAATAAAGTTGGATATCCTATGAATGTTTTAGGTATGTGCATGTTTGCTTGATGACTAGACTGTGTCCCTTTACATTTTTTTGATAAAGTTGGATATCCTATGAATGTTTTAGGTATCTTCATGTTTGCTTGATGACTAGACTGTGTCCCTTTATATTTTTTTGATCGTGTATGTAAGCAAGTAAGGAACTATATGGTTTGTACACATAAATGCTTGAGCCCTATAGTGGCTCAAGTTTAAGCAAATGAATTGTGAATTCATCCACATTGGGTATAATTTCTCGTATGCATGTCAACACTCCTAGTTGTTTTGAGTCTCCCGGGAGAAGTAGTCTGTTAAGCTCAAAAGAAAGAGTGCAAAGTGTGCGTCAAGGCCTAAGTCTTTAGGGACTGACGAAGCCTAGGAAGGATAATGAGATTTAAGTCTCGAAAGGGAAGATCCTTTCCTTTGGAAGACGAGCGGATGAGGTTTGTTCAAGGGGATCCATGGTCTGTCACGACCATTGGATTTGGAGGAGCGCACGTGTTAACTCCTTGATTCCTTCAGTATTTGCGAGTTCGACGAATTGTGTATTCGTTGTAAGGGAGACAGATCCTCCAAAGTCCCAAAGTCCAAAGCGAATCGAGACTGTCCATCGGAAGGGATACGTGTCGCTAGATCCCACGGTTCGAAGAGTGGCACTTCGATAGTTTTGAGTCGTTGTTTTAACGAGAAGAGGAACTCTCGAAAGGGAGGAAGACCGAAGTCCCAAAGCCATGACAGTCGTAGATCTGTGGGTCTACGTGGATAGACCCTAACCGTCAAATTTAGACTATGGTCAGCCCGACGCTGACCAACTGCGGGAGTCACGAGGAGTTTGTATAGAAAAACTCTCGAATGTCGAATTTCTAAATTAACATGAGTCGTAGATCTATGGATCTACGTGGTTGAATCCCGACCGTGAGATTTGAGGGATGTTAGAAGGCTATCAGTCCGGAGTGACGTGGGCCAGTGACATCATCTAGGGTGATGTGGACCCATGATCAACATGCCACATGTCATCTGGATTCATGCATTTCGCAGACCCTATAGGTCCACTAACACGTGACATGTGTCACCCACTGAAGGGGCCATGTGTCCTCTCTACCTTGCCACGTGTCATCTCTAGCAATTACTCATTTGGTCCACATGGCAGGAGATCTCATAGTCTGGAGACTCAGCACTCCGGAGGAACTTGGCCAAGAGTCTTTAAAGTGTGAAAACTCCTGAAGTCGCGAACGATGAAGTGAATCTGAATCGTTGACAGGTAGAGGACATGTGGAGTTAGATTCGAGAGTCTAGAGACTTGTCTCTTCGGGGGATTCGCGATGTGAGGAGTTGGTAAGCTCTGAAGTATGGAGTTGCATAGTAACGGGAGCTGTGGATCTATGGATCTACGTGGAGAGACCTCGACCATGAAATCTGAAAGAAGTTATAAGTTTGTATGTTTGGGGCTTACGTGGCTCACTGACGTCATCCTGGGTGATGTGGACCTGAGCCTAAGGTGCCACATGTCAACGAGATATTGACGATTCACAAACCCCTTATGCCTATTAGAGCATGGCATGTGTCACTCCCTGATGAGGACACGTGTCACCCCTGACCCTCGTCGCGTGTCAGCCTCTAGTTTGTGCCCGTCTGGCCAATGTGGTTGGTGATGTGATCGGGACATCGGTAGTTCGAAAGATTTGGGGTGTAGTATCGTAGTGGGACATTCAACATCAAACCTCGAATGCCAATGTTCAACGTAGAAGGCCGAACGTCAAATGTTCAAACGCCAAATGTAGAATGCCGAATGTCGAACGTTCAAACGCCAAACCTAGAATGTTGAATGTCGAATGTTCAAACGCCAAACGTCGAAGGCCGAATGTCGAACGTCGATCGTCGAATGGTCGAGGCCACATGGAGAGATTTCAGGGCTTCGAGGAGTAAGTGTGCATTAAGGGAAAAAAAAGGGGGGGTGTTCAACGCTGAACGTCGACCGCCATGCGATCCTCAACTGATAACGCCCAAACAACTTCGGGAGGCCGCATCTTGCAAACCAGAGGTCGGATTTAGAGCCGGTAACGGTCATTAGAAAGCTACGAGCGAGTAGAAGAGGATGAAGACCTCAAAGATATGATTAGAGTGAGCAAAATTTGGATGCCCCACCTCTAGAAAGGGTATTTAGGGGTCAAGTGTGTTACAAATTGGTATCAGTGCATGGCAACAACATTGGGCCTGCTTGGGCTCATGCACGAGTCACATCAAAATATTATTAGAAAAAAAATTAAGGGAGAGGGTGTACCACCCTACCCTATCTAGCAGAGCATAATTCAAACACAGGCATGGATAGGCCAGATAATAGTAGAAAGGCTAGGCTAACATGAGCATGCTGAGAGTACCACTGTCGTATGGAAGTTATCTGCACAAGTTCATTGAAGTATGTAGATTACAATTCAGTTGGGATTTCAACCAAAGAGATTGAATCATGCTAGTTTGTGGAAAAGGAAGCCTATCATTTCTTTGGGAAATGATAATAGATCCTACAAGAGTGGGATTATGTTGATGGGAACTAATAGTAAGACTTGGATGTGAATATATTGAAAGGATTCGTAGTAGTAATAATTATTGCTTTAATGAAGGATTAAACCTTGTATATGTGTATAACCCTCATGATCAGAGTAATGAGTTTGGTGACCATTCTCTGAAAAGGGAGAGCATGTGCATCTCTCTGGTTTCGAAGGGGACTGAGAAACGAATTTTGTTTCTAGGTATAGGAATTGTTGGGCAGGGTTTTTCTAATCAAGTTGATAAACAGAGCTATAGAAATATAGAGTGATTGAGTGAGAAATCACAACAACCTCCCTTGCTTGGTGGATAGGAAACTAGTTTGCCAGAATTCTTGTGGGAGGAGGAGAGTGACCTCCGTCCCTGATTGTTGTTGAACATAAGGAAGAATTCTAGGTGTAATGGTTAACATTGATTATGACCTAAAGATACTCCAGAGTTTTGAACTAGAATACTTAGTAAGTAACATAATTCAAAATTGTATCTGGGCTTTAAGGGAATAGTCCAAATGTTATTAAACATTAAAATTTATTATAAATAAGGTAAAATGGTTGATTAAATGTTGATCCTGAATGTGGTAAAGGAAGTGTTGGGGCACTTCTAGAAGCCCAATGGGTCAGATTGACATCCATAGGTGGATGATAACCATATGTAAACAACTTGGTATACTCAGATATCTATAAGAGGGAGTTTAGGAAAATATTCCCTTCTAAAATATGTTGACCAAGAATGGTTTGAGGCATGAAAGAGAAGCTTGATAAGTTGTCTCGTTGCCTCAGGAAACTGTTTGATTTTCCCAGATAATATTTTTGGGTTGTTGAGTCATTTTATAACACTAGAGGCAAGAATAATTTCTTGTTGGTTGTTGTCATACGGAAAGAGGGACATAATTATGATTATGTATGTTAAACTGGCCATGTAGATAGCATGTGAATGACTGCAAGCTCCCAAACGAGAGGGAAGCTCGGTGTTGAGTATCTATATGGAAATTCTCCTGAGAATGGCAGTAAGATCCTTGGGAGAAGGATCTGGAAGTCTGATATGTCCATGTGCATGTATGACATGGGAAGGGTGCAAGCAATGAGCTTGCATGATGTATGTTTGGGCTAGGTGTGTATAGGATTGAGTGTATGGATTTAATGCATTATGAAGCTTCTTGATATGAAATCTGATATTAATACGAACTAGGCATGAATTTTGTTAAATGTGCAAGTGACACACATGTATAATGTAAGAATACATGTATACTAAAGGCACAATACGACTTCCTTGATGAGTGATCTGTAAGGAAAGAATTACACTTTCCAAGATTGAATGAATACCATGGATGCATGGTCAACTCTATTTTGAGGAGTCATGAAAGATTGTTTTTGAATGGTAGCTCGAGGGGATTGTGTTCCATTCCCTCGGGAAATTCTAGTATAAACAGATGAAAGATTAAATGAGCAAGGATGATCTATTGTCATGAAAAAAGGCAGCATGATTAAGCCTGTGAGGACTGCATCAGAGCAATTGTGAACAATCGTAAGTTAAATGATTTATGATATGAAATAAAGAAGTTGCATGTTGAAGGAGTTCCCTGTGGAGGAACTGTGTGAAGACTCTCTCGGGAGAACATAGTCACAACGTTAATGATTGTTGAGAATTGAGTAGTGGGATACAAGCTTATTTATATAAGAATCTTGGATTACATTCTAAAACAAACTATATGAGTGGAAAACTAACCTACGAGTGTATACCATTCTGATAACCAAATGATAAAGTGCAGCTTGCACAGGGTCATGGCTCATTATGAACAAAAGGTTTGCTATTAAAGCATGTTGATGTATCCTAAGAGTTAGGATGAGCCTAACCGAGACTGCACAAGGAATAGAGAAGGAAGATCACAATAAGAAGTAGATTGCATAAGAAAAGAAGGAGAAAAGGAGGAACACTTTTCTCACCCTAAGAACTCTGGATTGTTTAACAGAGTCGTAGGCTTAAAGAACAGATGTGGAAATGAGTATAGTTGGAGAAAGGAGAATACGTAAGTAAGTAAGTTTGAATGAATAGGCTTGGTTGAAGCCATATTAAACAAAGACAGTGAGGCCTTGGAAAATAACCCAGTTGGACTGAAGGTTCAAGGCTGTGTAGATGGATTTGGGAAAAGGGAAAGGCCTTAACTCCTTTCTTGCTATATATTATGTTTTTCTCTGGGACAAGAAAGCAGGTATGATGATGAAAGTAAATGTTTTGACACCATAATGATGACGGTTGTAGGATTGTGGAAAAAATTGAGAATTGCATGTGTCGTAGTCATGGAAGCATTATGGATAATGTGATGAGGTGCATAGAGATATGCTAGGACATATCTGACAATTGTTTTATTGATTTAAAAGTTATGATACTTGCATTTTTATTTTACATAACGACTAACATATTTATGATATATGTCATGTGTAGAAAGGAATTGGAACTGTTGAGGAAAATAGTTGCCAATGATGGACAACCTCAAGCAAAGGATGACTATGAGAAGGTCATTGTCAAAAGATTGATAAAGGGGCTTTAAAAGTCCCCATAAAGCACCATTGATGAGGTAATATCAGAGAGGGTGCTAGCATCCAGAATAGGTATTAAAATGTCCATACCTATGTGGCATAAGGTATGAAGGAATTTGGTAAGAATCCCTTCTGAAAAGATTTCATTATCATAAATATATGCAAATAATTGTGAGTGGTTATTGTATGCTATTGCTACCCAAGCGGGGTAAAATTCAGGAAAGAAATATCTGTACAATAGAGAGAGGAAGTCCATGCCAACCAAAGATGAGTTATAATCCTTGCAAGAAAATGCAGGAGTAAAGAGTACCATGGGTACAATGACCAATCTTGGGAGATGGGGAATAAAGGTGCTCATAGTTAGCACATTGCATTGAATACATTGAAGAAATGCAGGTTTGCATAAAGGGTAGAAAATGGATTTTCCATTGAGGAAGGAGGACCTTCCAATATTTTACTTACATTGTATAGGTGTTAAACAAAAGAGAAAATCAGGTGGCCATGGGTGTTGGCACCCTAGTTACTAATGAGGGAAGAATGCTTGGGTGCATTTAAGGGAAACATTTAGTTTCATGTGCGCTGATTTGGGATCGTGATCAACTTGTAGCAAGAAGCGTAGTCTTGTTGTAAGAGTGAACGAGAAGGAATCAACCATATGGTGAAGAGGTTTGTTAAACTCCAACACACCATAGCAGAGTGCTGGTCAACAAGCGTGGCAGCTTGAAAATCAATGCAAGGGTGCTTTGGTATGAAGGTGGCCATGAATATTGGCACATTGGTTAAAGTCATTTAATATTTGAATTGTATTTGGAAAATTTAGTATGTTGAAAGGATGCTTACATAAATAATAATATTTCCCTTTTCTCTTTGTACCCTTGAATAGATGAAAATGACTTGGATTGTTAGTATGCATCGTTTGAAAATATAATGTGCATGAAAACTAACAATTTATTTGGCCGAGGAATGTTGAAGTTGTAGGAAGAAAAAAAGGGTCTTGAATATGGCAGTGTTGTAAGCCCATAAGGAAGACCAATTGTCTGCTGAGCTAAACTGCTATGGGAAGGAAAGTCCCATACTTGTGAATCTGGTTCCTGTGCATAACATATATGAAAATAAATGGGGAATGTGGAAATATGTGGGTAATAGATTTGCAAGAAAAATCTGAATTTGAAATTGATGATAATTTCTCATAATTTCGTATACTTGTGATACACGTGAGATGAAAAAAAAAGATTTGTCTAGGGAGGACATATGAAGGCTGTCAAGATGGAAAACATGAAAAAGGCTACTGATTGGGATAGGAGAACCTTGTGGTAAGCCATGATCGCCTAAAATATGTTGTGTTGTGGCAACACAAGCGAGAGGGACGCCTCAACAAAACAAGTCTGAGGGATGCCTCAACTGTAAGGCTCAATGAAGTCTCTAAAATTACTCTTGTGCGAGAAAGCATTGGCAAGGCAAGATGGATCGCCCGAGGAACTGTATAGCAGAGAAGGGGTTGTCTGAGCCTGGGCCTGGAAGGTGAGTGATTGAAAGGAAGAGGAGACTTTGATAATTCTTATAAACTATTGATTGGGATCATGCACACAATGGGTATGTCCAGGAAAAACAGTGAGCCAACAAAACAAGTTATCCATGTGGATATGAATCCACAAACTGCACAGATGAGTATTGTGCTAAGTTATGAAATTTTCTTGAATTTTATGCAACAATAAAATGTTTACGCATGAAAGCTATGATTAATATGCTTGTCGTCCAAGATTATTGAAGACATGTGATGAAGGCCAAGAGTCTGAAGAGGACCTAACGAAGGAAGAGGGTCAAGACTTCTGAAGCAATTGAATGAAAAAGGCATGATTGGTGTTACTGAGAACGAACACCGAGGATGGTTTTCCTTTTTAAGGGGGAGGGGATTGTAATACTCATGTTTCCCCCAGCTTGTAATTAATCATTAATTATGATCATCATGCTATGACATGGGAACAATGTAAATGCATTATTGTTTGAATTGCAAATAAATGACTGTGGGGGTGAAGCCTTGAAGTACTGACCATGATATCACTAGAGGAAAGAAATGGGAAAATTATAGAGAGGGTTCATTATGTCAAATGACCCAAATTTCTCCTTGCTGAAATTATACGCCTCATCCTGACCCCAAGGAAAAATCATTTAATAAGAAAAGGAATGGTGGTTGAACCATCAACGTCTACCCCCATGAATGGAAGCATGGTATAGCTGAGGAGACAAGAGGTTGTCAGCTTGAAGTACCATAGAGTCTTGCAAATCCAAACTGACCTGAGTTTTCTTCTGACAAAAGGAACAAGACAGGTCCATAACCTTCCCGAGGAGGAGAAAAGTCGAGGAAAGACTCATAGAAGAGAGAGGGTGTGAGGCTCTCCAGCTAAGAAGAGGAACATAAAGCTCGATAATTTGTTCTGGTTACTAGAGAGAACAAGATAACAAATATTTGAGAACTTACAGGAGAGCATGAACTGAGCAGGAGACTGTGAGCTTGATGTTGAGGAAGGATCCTATAAACCTTGCAGAGACCGTGATAGAGAAGGAATCCCTGAGAAACTGCGAAATTTCGCTAGTGATATCATGGATTGGCATGGGGGTGGCCAGAGTGCTAAGAGTGAATTCCTTTGAGCCTATGGTTGGGTGGAAAGGTGCACACCCACAGTCAGTTCGTTGGCTACAATCTCAAACAGATAAGTATTCTCATACCCTGTATATTTGAGCTGTAACTGTAAAATAAAGTTGGATATCCTATGAATGTTTCAAGTATGTGCATGTTTTCTTGATGATTAGACTATGTCCCTTTATCTTTGCTTGACTGTGTATTTAATCAAGTAAGGAACTATATGGTTTGTACACGTAAATGCTCGATCCCTGTAGTGGCTCAAGTTTAAGTAGATGAACTGTGAGTTCATCGACCTTGGGTATAGTTTCCCATATGCATGTCAATACTCCTAGTTGTTTTGATTCTCCTGGGAAAAGGAGTCTATTAAGATCAAAAGAAAGAGCACAAAGCGCACGCCAACACCTAAGTATTTCACGACTGACGAAGCTCAGGAATGATAGAGAGATTTAAGTCTCTAAAAAAAAGATCCTTTCGTTTGGAAGATGAGCAAACAAGATTCGTTCGGGAGGATCCAAGGTCTGTCACGACCGTTGGATTTAGAGAAGGAGTGCAGGTGTTAACTCCTCGACACATTCAGTATTCGCGAGTTCAACGAATTTTGTATTCGTCGAAAGGGAGACAGATCCTCTAAATTCCTGAATTTCGAAGAGAATCGGGAGCATCCATCATAAGGGATACGTGTCGCCAGATCCCATGGTTCAGAGAGTGGCACTTTGACAGTTTTGAGTCATTGCGTTAACAGGAAGAGGAACTCTTGAAGGGCCGAAGACCGAAGTCCCGAAGCCACGACAACCGTAGATCTATGGGTCTACGTGATAGACCCTAACCGTTATATTTAGACTATGGTCAGCTCGACGATGACCAACTCCAAGAGTCACGAGGAGTTTGCATAGAAAAAATCTCGGATGTTGAATTCCCGAAGTAACGGGAGTCGTAGATCTATGGATCTAGGTGGTCGTATCCCATCCATGAGATTTGAGGGATGTTAGATGGCTATCATTCCAGAGTGACGTGGCCCAGTGGCATCATCCAGGGTGACGTGGATCCATGATCAACATGCCACGTGTCACCTGGATTCAAGAATTTCACAGACCTATAGGTCCATTAACATGTGACACATGTCACCCATTAAAGGGGCCATGTGTCCTCTCTACCTTGGCACGTGTCATTTTTAGCAATTACCCGTTTGGTCCACGTGGCAGGATATCTCATAGTCTGGAGACTTGGCACTCCGAAGGAACTTGGCTGAGAGTCTTCAAAGTGTGAAATCTTTCGAAGTCGCGAACGACGTAGTGAATCTCAACCGTTGACAGCTAGAGGACAAGTGGCGTTGGATTCAAGAGTCTGGAGACTTAGCTCTTCCGGGGATTCGCGATGTGAGGAATTGGTAAGCTCCGAAGTTCGGAGTTGTGAAGTAACAGGAGCCATTTATCTATGGATCTATGTGGACAGACCTTGACCATGAGATTTGAAAGAAGTTAGAAGGTTGTATGTATGGGTTTGACGTGGCTCATTGACGTCATCCTGGTTGACGTGGACCCGCAACTAAGGTGCCATGTGTCACCGAGATATGGACGATTCATAGACCCCTTATGCTTATAAGAGAATGACATGTGTCACCCCCTAATGAGGACACATGTCACCCCTGTCCCTCGTCATGTGTCAGCCTCTGGTTCATGCCCACCTGGCCAACGTGGTTGGTGATGCGACCGGGACTCCGGGACATCGGGAGTTCGAAATATTTGGGGTGCAGTATCGTAGTGGGACATTCAACGTTAAACGTCAAATGTCGAACGCTGACGTTCAACGTAGAACGTCGAATGCCGAATGTCGACACTCAACTTAGAACGACGAATGCCAAATGTAGAATGTCGAATGTCGAATGTTGAACTCTTAAAATGTAGAATGTTGAATGTTGATTGTTCAAACGCCAAACACCGAACATCGATTGCCAAATGACTTAGGCCACATGGAGAGATTTTGGGGCTTCGGGGAGTAAGTATGCATTATGAAAAAAAAGGGGGCGTTCAGTGCCGAACGCCGACCACCATGTGGTCCTCAACTAATAACACCCGGACAATGTCGGGAGGCCGCATCTTGCAAACCAGAGGTCGGATTTAGAACCCGTAATGGTCGTTAGAAAGCTACGGGCGAATAGAAGAGGATGAAGATCTGAGAGAGATGATTAGAGTGAGCAAAATTTGGATGCCCCACCCCTAGAAAGGGTATTTAGGGGTCGAGTCTGTTACAACTACCATATGTAAATGATGGCTCATCTTCATCTCTGTTAGCATGATCACTGCTTCCTGAAGAATGAGAATATATGAGAGATCCCAATAAGACCTCATGATTTCCTTGAGAAGAAGGAATGAGGTAAGGGACAAGATCAGGTCTAGAGAAAGAAAAACACGACATCTTCATCCATGAATCCCTGTAGAATTTTCCAATATGAAAATACTTTTTCTTTGTAGAGCAAGCCTTTGATTGCTCTGGGATGGCCACATCCTAGTGTTAATCTAAAATTGAGGATGAAGGTGGATGAAAATCCTCATAGAACAAGTATGGACCCCAAAAAGATCTAAATCATAACTCCCACAGGATGGCCGAAAATCATCCTGAAAATGTTGCGTCGGCTCATCCTCGAATGGATGGAACAAATTTGTAATCACATCATCATCAATATTCCAAACATGTGAATCATATACGCATGAAGACCAATCTTCTACTGACAACTCAACCTATTTTGCTTGAGATCAACCCTCGATGTCGTAAATGAGTTCTCTATCAAAAGTGAAACGAACAAAGTCTCATCTGCGTCTCCCAGTATGTATGAAAGTGTCAATCTGCTTATCAACTATATCTAAGGGTTGTTTCACAAGACCATTAGTGTGATTGAAAATGACCGTGTCTTTGTCTTTGTGAGAAGAAAAAATAGAGGTTAGGGTGACTTCAACTGTATCTTTAGATTCTTCATCATTGGGACTAGTTGCTTCTTCTAATTCATGTGCAGGAGGAGAGTAAGGTTGGACAACCTCAACTTCATCAAGCAAGAGAAAAGACAATGATGCCTCACAAGGATTTTCAACATGTTGCACCTCATCAAAATTCTTATTTCTCTTTATGGACATGATCCTCCATCTCCTCTTCATCACAAGAGGCTTGATTCTTAATACAAAGCGTTTTGTTTGCTTTTCTTCAAAAAGAAATGTCACATCCAAGGCCTCCTCTAATACTTCTTCGCTTCTAAAGTCATGGAATAAAGTGTCATTAAGATCTTAAAAAGGGTCACAACTCATCATGTTCTCTTCTTGATGTGTAGGAGGAGCAAAGGCCTGGATGTCTTCATCAAGTGGAAGGGATGATATAAGCAATTCATCTTCATAAAATGTCTCGTCTAGATCTTCAACATTATAAACTTCATCACGATCTTATTCAATCTTTTCTTCGTCCTCATCTATAGGAAAACTTTCTCCACACAAAACGTCTTTGAGCTCTTGGAAAGTATCTTGCAAATTCTGGATAGCTGGCTGATAATGCCTGAGAAATTCTTTAATGAGCTTCGTAGAATATGGGATACTTCTTGGATTACATGAGTGTGCAAGCCAACTCCTCTGACTTGATTTCAGTTAAGATACAAAAATTTTCATCAACACATCTTCATGTAACACATTTAAGCTAGAGTTGGATCACCATTAAATTTAGGGCAATTTTCCCTCCACTCTGTAGAGCAATGATTTGGATATCCGAGAATATTTTGAACATCAAGAGAAGGGTACACCTTCTGGAACTCCCATGGTAAGCCCTGTGAGGCCATGTTTCCATTACTTAGGGTAATACCTCAATGGAGTCGCCAGATGAGAACAAGTCTCATCAAAATATGAAAGGGGAAAAAGGGAAAAGTGGATTCTTGGAAGGTGGATTCACCAGATGAACTTAAAAAGTTCATCAAAGAAAAGGGGAAAGGGAACTTCCCTCGGCTGGAGTTACCAGATGAGAACAAGGCTCATAAAAATATGAAAGGGGAAAAAGGGAAAAGTGGGTTCTTGTAAGGTGGAGTCACCAGATGAACTTAAAAAGTTCATCAAAGAAAAGGGGAAAGGGAACTTCCCTCGGGTGGAGTCGCCAGGAAAACTAGGGAAAGGCTTTGGGATAATTTACCAAAGTTTTGTTAGGGCTAGGAAGAGGATTCAAAAATATCCCTGACAACGACACCAAAATGTTATCACACAAATTTTAGGTTTGGAAAAGCCCGACCCAAACCACAAAATAGCGAAAACTAAGGGAGAAAACTACCCACTGTCACCCTAGATAGGTATTCCATTCACTTTAGAGATGAAGTAATCACCTCAAGGGAGAAATCCCGGTGACCCTGGGGGAAATGAGATGGAATATGAAGTGATAAAGAAGATTCCCCCTATAAATCAATGATGGAAGCTAAGAAGGGATTGAAAAGAGTCACGTAGATGGTAGAAGATCTGCCACAACGTAGTAGACTTGCCAAGTAGTGATTGTACTTTCCCGAGACACAAGGAAAACAAAGATACAAGCCCAATAATATGTTGTACAAGCAATTTAAGATTGTTGTTCTTTATTGCAGCAGTAAACATTAATATATATCAGCGAGAAAATGATAATAAGAACTTCAATAAAGTTGCTAAAAGTCTAGTTAAGATTGCAAGAGACAAGCTAGCAATGACTAGTTAACTCAAGTATGAAAGAACAAGACTTTAGAATGAAACAAGGATGTAATAAAATAGTATTGCAGAGATATAATTGCAGCCTTATGGTTGTAGCAAAAAAGTTGTTAGAACAGTAAATTCAACCACCAAAACTTACAAAGAGTCCACCAAAAAGATGCGTTGAGATTAGTAGATTATGTTGGCAAACGTTTAGTAAATTCTAACGGTTGAAATGTGAGTTATCAAGAGATTTGTATTAGGATTTCTTCAGCCTTAATGGATGTAGGTTAAAAGTTATAACATCTCAAAGAATACCAAGAGAACTAATACACCCTAGAGGGGTTAGCAACCTCAAGGAATCCACAAAAGAATCCAACTCAAACAAGATTGATATCTCACCAAAACACGTTTACCAATGCAAATAATTTTACTTCTCCAATGAAAAAATCAGATTAGTGCCTTTATAATATGGTTAATAGAGTCTTTAAAGCACACTTTAGATCAACAATATCCCTAGAGGTGTAAATCCTCTTACTCCCTAGGGTATGCCAATCAAACTAGGGTAAATCTAGGAGGGTATACACACTTGTATTTCTCCTAGCAACCCTTGTCCAAGAATGACTTATAAACTTAGCAAATGAGACGAAGCTTAATGGAGGGTGTATGAAACATACTCTTCCTAGGGTTTCAACCAACAATAACCAAGAAAAAGCAATAAATAACTAACAAATGTAGAATTGTCCTTACCAATTCCAAGAAAGAGAGGGATCAAACCCTAGTTCACCAAGCAGCTACCATTCAAGTGCAAGTAAAGAAGCCTCCAAGAGGTGCACACCACCTAGCCTTATCCAATCACCAAGAGATAACACCAAAGAGTAGCATTTGCACATGAGAGATACCAAAAATGCCCAAGAGGGCACAAATTTCATCCAACTAGTCTTCTAAAAATGGGAGAGCTATGATGAAAATGAGATACAAATGATCTATATTTATACAAAATGTTATAAACATAGTTTGTCCACATAATTTAGGGTAAACCACAAGATCAGGGGTCAAGAACCCTAATCTTTCCCTTTTACAAAATAATATTATTTAATTCATACTTTTGCACATGAAAGAAACCCTAAAACATGATGTCACCCTCCTTTCGGGTAACTTTTTGCACTTTAGGTCAAGTTGTTGAGATTGGAGAAGGGACGTTGGGATACCAAAATCCATATTCCAAGGTGCTATGACATCTCTCCACTAAATCAAGGTGCAAATCCTCATTAAAGTGCCAAGTATCACATCACCACCACAACCTAGCCCATGTGTGACGTCAAGCTCCGAGAAGGTGACGTTTTGCCTCTTTCAAGCAAATTGTTTGGCATGTAGGGGATGTATAAGATCCTCTAAGGTGTCCTCTAGGCCTCCAAAGGGATGTCTCCATGATCCAATATGTTGTCCCTTAGCATCCAACCTGTGGGCTTCAAGCCCCATGGAAGCCCAAGCTAGGATTGTTCCTCCAAAATTGTCCACCAGCTCGGTCCTACAAAAACAAACAGATACACTCTCCAAGGATCTCAAGTCAAAGCATCATGATGAGTAAATCAAATCAATAAGAGAACCATATAAGCATGCACATCGAAACTACCTCATCAAAATAAACCAATTCTCAAAGACCCTATGGAATTTGCCAAGTTTAGGTATGGGAGGGTTGACAAAACTACCTATTGGGTGAATCATACCTGAAGTTTAGGGGTGTTTCCCAAGGGGGCCTCCTTCTAAGTCATGTGGATGAAGTGGGATGGATGAGGGGAAGAATTCTGGGCATGGGGTTCATGACATACAAGGGGTTGTAGTGTCTCGGTTATGGGTGCCTTTATAGAGGGTGTGTTGCACCTTTTTTTTCAATGCAACCTTTTTCTGAGCCCATTTATTACCTTTGATTCTTTTAGGATGTTTCCAGGTGAAGCCAAGGCGAGGCTTCTACCTAAGCAATCAAAATTGTGCCCACCTTGACTCTACCCTGGTCACATCATGATTCCTTAATTTGGAAACATGTGTGGGGCTTCTACCTAAGCAATAAAAACAGTGCCCACACATGCCCCTCCCTGGTTGGCATTTTTTATTAGTTATTCTTTCATGGGTCCCACCAATTTTTTATGAGAAATATTTCGTTGTCCTTGGGATCCCTTGTGTGCATATAGAAGGTTAATGGTTTGGATTTTATCTTTTTCCAGCTACAAGCCTGTTGACCTTCATCCTCGTCTTCCCATAAAATGAGGGACAACCCCTTCTTGGGTTAGTACACCCGAAAATCCCAAAAGATAAGGAGATGAGGGGATGAATTGTGGAAAGTGGCAAGTATGATTGGGAATGGAATGATGATTTGTAAAGAGGACCTCCCAGTAGTATCCCTATCCCTAAGGGTATCCCACTTACTAGGGTGCAATGTCAACCACCAAAGTGATACAGGGAAAAGAGCATAATGTACAAGTAAACGTCACATAATAAAAAACAGTAATAGCTGAAACAAACTCAAATGCCTCAAATATTGAAATGACACTCACCATAATACATGACTTGTACCTCATGGATCAAGACCCAATGTCTTACGGAGGCCAGCTAATGTGGTGGATGTCGTCCTGACGAACCTGGAGCTATGGTGGTGAGGTGGGTCTCTGTCTGTGCAAGTGGACATTGTTAGTTAAGCTGTCTCTCGGTACTCCATGTCTGCAACTTAAGGGCCTCGAGATATCATCTCCTTAGTTATACCTAGAAGTTGGGGATAATAGGTCTGGCGTGCACTTCGTGTTATCCTCCACGCATTAGCTTAGGTGCACACAAAACTTGCATTGCATGTGCACAACTTCGTTTAAATGTGCATGCGATATTAACCCGAAACTTTGGTTGCCAACATGCCCCCACCACTATTATTTCACTCATCCTCGAGATAACTGCTTCATGGAATGATTGTTGGAATTTGATTAAGAGCAAATCATCCTAATTGACGGCCCAAAACATCAAACCAGGCTATGGTTGTAGTTGGGTTTGAGTAAGAGCAAATCATTTATTCAGGATGTAGTTGCAACTTGAGCCAGGTCCTAGAATGAGTCAAGCAAGCTCCATGGTGAAAGATGGAGTTGGAGTGCATGTGGCTAGATGCTTGACTTGTTACCTTCGATGGTGTCTATGGAGGTGAATGAGGGATTTGTTTCAAAGACACCATCAAACACCGACCCCTTAAAATAAGTTAGGCTCCATAAAGAGAGAGCATGAGTCTCTTCTTGTCTTTTTGTTATGGAAGGACAAGACTGAGCCAGTAGTATCAAAATTTTTGTTGCTAGAGAGGTGAGAATCCATGGTAATAGGTGAGAGGATGGAACTTAGAAAATAAGAGAGTAGGGTCTCTCCCTATTAGCAAAGGAGATGATATGTGGTGACAATTCAAGCAATGTATGGTTTAAAGAGCCGTTGAACTATCACATCTACGAAACAAAATTAAGGGAAATGGGGAAACTGATGTAGTACCTTGTTGGAAAGTAAGAGGGAGGGTCCATGTCCTAGTAGTTGATGACTAGTTGGAAATCGGTGGGAAAATTTAATGGTGAGTTCGCGAGCTTTCAGACTGGATTGGGCGGGACAGAGTGTTGACAGTTTGCTAAGACAGGCTATGAACATGAAGTTGGAAATATAATGGGGAAAATGTGAGAAGGAGGGGTAAATGGGAGAAATTGTCAATTGAATGATGGGGGAAGTCATCGACGAGGGTGGAAAAAAGATAGGCGTGGAGACTTACTCCATCGAGATCATCGGGAAGGTGGTATATATAGAATGGAGAATGGGGAAAATTATAAGCAGAGGTGGTAGAGAGAGATCTAATNGGGGGGGGGGGGTTGCTTGGAGAATAAGTAGAAATTGGTGGTGAAGAATCACACATGGGGATATCAATTGTCAAATCCATTGTACTGGTGATGTTCATTGTGAATTGTGGTGGTATAACTGACTATGTACCTATGCTAGATGCCCAAATCAGATTGATTGACCTTTCGATGAACTAGATCGCCATGAACCTCACTTGAGCCCCACGTGAATTCTCTATTTGGGCCAGGACCTTGTACTTAGGCCATAACACTGGCATGATTTGGAAATCTAGGGAATATGCAGAACCTTCAAGTTATCAAGTCCGCCTGTGTGACTGATGTAGATGTTGTGTTGTCAAAAAGGTAACTTTTTCCGATTATGAGCTATTCTACCTGATGTACATCCTATTACTCCTATTCTACCAAGATGAAAACATGAGAGAGTGAATTAAATGATGGTTGACCCCTACGGGCCATAGTACATCTTCAACCTATTTCCATTACTGACTCCCTTAAGCGAATGCCCTTGTAATGTTGCCAGCTTGGCGACACCTGCTTCACTGATGTAGACTAACCGGAAAGGACCCAACCAACACATGCGTAACTTGCCAGGATGATGTAAATATTTGTTGTAATATAACAACACTAAATATTTAGGCTAGAGACCATTTAGAGACTGTTAATAGATTTATGCCAAAACAAAAAACTCACAAAGAACGAGAGAATTCAAATATTGTTTGAACTGCTTTAGAGCACCGAATGTAGAGTGTGTGATAGAAAAAGTAAGCAGACTCCTATGTTGTGGTATATTTCTAAGAGCAAGTTTTGAAGGGAATCGCGTGAATGACCATTTGGTCGTAAATAGATGCCAAGCTAGTGCCCAAGAATGGATCCACCCATAAAATCTAGTGGTTGTCCCAAGTGTGAGACTTATTGTAGATGATGGTAGTCAGTACACACGGTGTTACCAATTGAATTGAAACAATGTCACTAAATTCAACTTGGACGGTGGCATGGATATCAAGTATGTTGCAATTGGGAATGAGCCTTTCCTTTGGGCATACAATGGTACTTTTATACAATATACTTTCCTGGCACTTCAAAATATCCAAAATGCTCTAAACAAAGAATAATTAAGCAATATCAAGAAAATAATACCTCTTAATGCAGAAGTGTATGAGGGAGATACACCATCAGAGGGACAATTTAGGCGAGAAAGTAAAAATTTATAGTGAAAGATAATTTAGTGGCATAAGTAGCTAGTTATGTAGCTATCTCTAGACTCAAGAACCATGGTTTTTTTCATTGAATTTGCTAAGGTCCCTCTCCCACTTCACTACTTTGCTAGGGTGGTAGTTACAATAGGAGTCTGTTTTCAACCAACATGCTTAGCTAACTGCATGAACAATATGGGAACAAGTGGGTTTCTTTTGCAAAGAATCTTCCAAGTCATCTTGAAAACACCATAAAAAAACACTAGAGATCTACCCACTGTATATTGGCAAGAGGTAAGAAGAAGTCAATGTGTTGAGGAAAAAGTGAATGCGATTCCTTTTAAGGAAACGAGAGAAACAATGGTGGTTTGCTTCCGTTTCGATGCAATTTGTTCATTGGAGCATGATTAGGTTTAGGGTTTATCTACCAAGTCTGTTCTCCAACCACACACAATGTGAATACGACCCAACAAGTATACATGTCATTCAAATATGGTGTTTCCAGATACCTTCGTTTTGTTAAATTATGAGCTTAATTTCTTATGCAGATTAATTCTTTTATTTTCTATAACACTTTGATTCCAGCTTAATACACTTCAACTATACCAAATCATAACCGAATAACAATAACTATGTAGATAAGTAAGCATGCACATTAACAACACATATACCCTGGGGAAACCCTGTACAGGGAGAAAACCCCCAACAAACGATATTCCTTTATTGTATTAATAATGTCAGATCACTTACAAATATCCACCATGAATGTTCTGCTCTTAAAGAGCTTGCCAAGATGACTCTGACCTAACAAATACCTAAGAGACCTTGCTGAAATACACCTCTGATATGCTACCTCTATTGTTGATATACAACACTGATATGTTGTTGATATATGCCTCTGATATGAAACTTCTATTGCTGATATACAACACTGATATGCTGCTTTGGTATGCTGTCTCTTTATCACTGATATGATCCTCTATTTATTCTCCCTTAACTTGCATATCAAAATTGTGTTGAAGAGAGAGGTCGACCTCTGCTTATATAGGCTGAAGAGGAGAAGAGGAGAGACTCGAAATAATAACCTGTTTGCATGCTTTAATCATAACTCAGCTTCATATGTTAGTTCGAACTTAGAACTAGACTTGAGACTGGTATACTTGAGTTCAAAAATAGAACTAGACTTGAGACTTCAGTTACAACTCAACATTACACTTTAGTTCAAAAATAGAACTAGACTTTATACTTCAGCTGCAACTTAGCATTACACTTTAGTTCGAAAATAGAACTAGACTTGATACTTCAGTTGCAACTCAACATTACACTTTAGTTCAAAAATAGAACTAGACTTGATACTTTAGTTGCAACTCAACATTACACTTTAGTTCGAAAATAGAACTAGATTTGAGACTTCAGTTACAACTCGACTCTTTACAAGGTAATTCAAAAATCTCTTCATGGTTGATAATGTTACACATGCCAACGCACTAGATCAATACATTTATATCATTTGCAATATTAGGAATATCGTTTGTTTCTAGCTCATAGGAATTTTATATTCAACCTAACTTTTGCTAGGTGCCTTGACTTTTGCTCATGGCTCACAAGGCTTGACTGGGCTCACAGAGGTTGTACATTCCTCCTGACTTTTGCGCTAGTCTGTCTATGCTCATAGAGGTTGTACGTTCCCCCATAATTTTGCACTAGACTGTCTATGCTCACAGAGGTTTTACATTCCCCCTAACTTTTTCATTAGAATCACGTAACATCTCGTTCATCCTAAATTTTGGTTTGACTCATAGAGGTTGTACGTTCCCCCTAGATTTTTTCAATACCTCACAAGACTGGTTGATTATGCAATTATCCCTGGCTAGCCTCAGGGTGGCCCATATGGCCTCTCATTGGAGAATGACTGTCGATGCTGCCAAATTTAACACTCCCTCTCAGCGAGGGAGTCATTCTTAGCCACACCAATCTTGCCTCTCAGCTGCACAATGTGTCTCAAGGTCAGAGGCTTAGTCAGTATATCAACTACCTGCTCGCTCGTGGCTATGTACTGTAACTTTACAGTTTTTCTTTGGACCAAGTCTCAGATGTAGCGGTACCTCATGCCAATATGTTTTGACTTGTCATGAAATACCGTGTTCTCTGTCAATTTTATGCAACTTTGATTATCACAATGAACCATCGTTGTCTCGAGCTTGTCTCCAAACAACCCAGAAACCAATTTTCTGAGCCATATTGCTTCCTTGCTATCATCACTTGCTGCAATGTACTCAACCTCTGTTGTACTATGTGCAATGGATCCCTGGTTCCATCTTGACCAAGAGATCATAGTGGATCCTAAACTAAAGCAGTATCCAAAAATCTCTTCCGATCCACTGGGATGCCTGCCCAGTCAACATCGGCATACCCATGCAAAAATAAACCACCACTGGATGTATATCTCAGACCATAAGTAATGGTCCCTCTAAGATATCTTAAGATGTGCTTTGTTTCCACCCAGTGTCTCTGTCTCGGTTCAATCATGAACTGACTCATTGCAATCACTGCATAGAATATATCTGGCCTAGTGTGGATCATGTACATCAATGATCCAATCAACTGCCTATACATGGTGGGATCCACCAAATCTAAACTTGTATCAGAATCATGCAGCTTCCTTAGGTTGGTAATCATTGGAGTAGACATGGATTTCCAATCCATCATACCAAACCTCTTTAGTACATCGACTGTGTATTTTCCTTGTGCCATAAATATCTCGCCCTGTCTTTTCCATACTTCCAATCCTAGGAAGTAATGCATCAAGCCTAAGTCTTTCATCTCGAATTCTGAGGTTAGCTCTCTCTTACACCAGGCTATTATCCCTTCATCTCCTGTTAGAAAGAGATCATCAACATACAGGATTAGTATAACAGGTTGGTTACCTCTTACTTTGAAGTACAAATTTGCATCATCATCACTTTTTTGAAATCCCAGGCTTTTAAGAAAGCCATCAATCCTGTCATACCAAACTCTGGGAGCCTGCTTAAGACCATACAAGGCCTTTCTTAGCTTGCATACATGAGTGCCATTGTTATGCAATACAAAACCATTTGGTTGTTCCACAAATGCCTCTTGTTCAATCTTTCCATTCAAGAATATTGTTTTTACATCCATCTCATGTAGCTTCCAACCAAAAACGGGAGCTAAAGTAATAATAGTTCAAATGGAGGTATACCTCGCTACAGGGGAAAAAGTCTCTTCGTAGTCGATTCTTTCTGAGTGAATCCTTTGGCTACAAATATTGCTTTGAACTTTTCCACACTTCCATTAGCTGGATGTTTGATCTTATAGATCCATTTGGAAGAAACAACTGATTTGTCTTTTGGCCTCGACATAATGTCCCAAACATTGTTCTTGATAATAGAACTGTATTCTTCAAGCATGGCATCCTTCCATGCTTGTCATTTATCTGCTTCTTCAAATGAAGAAGGTTCGGCATCACTAATGCTGTTGATCAGTGCAACATAGCCTCCAAACCTATGAGGCCTCTTCCTTTCTCTGAAAGTTCCTTTGGGAGCAGCTATCCTTTCTGCTTCCTGAACTATTTCTTTAAGCCACCCTGGCTTCCTTTTGGTTGGAGGTTCTTCAAGAGTTATTTCTAACACTTCAACAGGTTCTAGGGGCTCATTACTTGGCCCTTCACGAGGTTCCTCCCTCTGATCATCTGACTCGTCATTTTTAGAAGAGGGTGAAGCTGGCTGAACTGCTTCTGATTCCTGCTGAAGCTCTCTGGATTTCTTAAATGTGGCTTCCTCATGTAAAGTAACATCTATGCTTACCTCTATTTTCTTCTTACCTAGTAATAAATCTTGTAAGCCTTGGAGTTTTCACTGTACCCCACAAAAACCCCTTTCTTTCCTGAGGGTTCCATCTTTGTCCTATTTTCCTTGGGGACATGAATATACACATGACACCCAAATATCATTAGATTCCCTACTTCAGGTTTGATCCTTGAGAATACCTCTTTAGGAGTCTTGTTCTTCAAGATAGCATGTGGACACATGTTCTGAATATACACGACAGTGGAGGTAGCTTCTGCCCATAAATAATTTGGCAGATCTTGGTCAAACATCATTGTTTTCATTATCTCACAAATTGCCCTATTTTTCCTCTCAACAACTCCATTTTGTTGAGGGTTATATGGCACAGTCAACTATCTCTTGATTCCAGCTGACTTGCAGAAATCCTCAAACTGAAGAGATTCAAACTCTCATCCATTGTTTGTTCTAAGGATTCTGATGTGTTTCCCTATCTGCTTTTCAATAAAGGATTTATACTCTTTGAATTTATCAAATGTGTCACTTTTAGCTTTAAGGAAATATATCCAACATTTTCTTGAGTAATCAACAATAAAAATGACATAATAGAAACAACCACTGAGTGAGGGAGATGACATGGGACCACATACATTAGAATGAGCCAGATCTAAGATGCCCTGAGCTCCGTTGTCACTACTAGGAAATGCTTTCTTTATATTTTTACCTAGCATGCATCCCTTACAAATTTCATTTTTACTAAGAGAAATAGAGGGCATTCCACATACCATGTTCTGTAGATATGGAAGAGCTTTGTAATGAAGATGTCCAAGTCTTATGTGCCACAACTCGCTAGCGCTATTCGCATCATGAGCCAATGCTTGAAATGACTGTCCTGACACAACGTACAGTCCTCCACTGTGAGTTCCAATGGGTTCTTCTGTACTGAAGTGGATACCTTTAGCCCATAGTAGTGCCTTCCTGTCCTTGAAGATCACCCAATATCCCTTGTCCTCAAGGGTTACAACTGATAGTAGATTCTTCTTGAGCCCTGGAACATATAATACTTCATCAACATGAAGTCTAGCCCCAGATTCCAATCTGAAGGAGGTAGAGCCTACTCCCTCTATCTTGTAACATTTGTCATCCCCAAGCTCAACATGCTCTGCAAAGGATTTTGTCTCGATATCTGAGAGGACCTCCTTGAACCCTATCAGGTGCTTTGATGCACCACTGTCTACTAACCAAGTTTTCAGCCCCGTGGAAACTGAACTGGATAAGGCCTAAACCAAGTAATATTCTTTTCTATTTTCTTTCTCATTAGAAGGACTTTTCTTATTTCTTTTGGATTCATCATCCTCAACAGTTGAGGCATGATGTTTCCCTTTCCTTGGATATTTCTTTCTAAACCAACAATCTTTAGCAAAATGACCCAACTTATTACAACTAAAGCATTTAATCTTAGATGTATCAATATTATTTCCTTTCAATGTACCTTTGGTGTTTGGCTTCCTCTGAGAGCCTTTCTGGAAAGTGCCTTTCTTGTTTCCCTTGAATCTTGATGCTAAAGCTGAGTGCTCTTCTTTCGTTGGCTTGCTCCTAGTAGCTGTGCGACTCTCCTCTTGGAGGCAATCATGCCATAACCTCTCAAAAATGGGCTGAATCTCTCTCCCACTTACATTGGATAAGAAGGTCTCCCATGAAGAAGGAAGACCGTAAAAAATGGCCTGCACTAAATCATCATCGTCCACTGTCACCCCTTTGACCAAAAGCTGATCTATGATCTAGGCTATCTTGCAACAGAAAGATGCCACTGATTTACCTTTCTCCATTTTCAAATACTTAAGCTTGTGCTTAAGTGTCCTCTTCTGACTTGGAGCCTATTTCTCATACAGAATCACCAAGGTATCCATACAGTCCTTGGCAGTCATTAACAAAGTCATTGCAGGCATTATACTGTCTTTGAATAAGTCAAATATGATTCGCTTGGCCTTTTCTTGACTCTTCCTGAAGGTCACTCTTCCTGCATTATTCATGGGTTCCTCCACCACTATGGTCACATACTGCTCAAGATCATGCTCTTGCAAGATATTTGTTATCCGAAGCTCCCACACATTGAAGTTGGTAGCTCCTTCGAGCCTATCCTCGACCCTGACTTAAATGGAGGATACCATGGACTTCACACTGGAAACTTAATCAAGCTAGCTTGGATCTGTGTGTACCTGCTGCTGCACTTCAACACGTTTAACACACCCTAAGCTCAGATACCATGTTAAATTATGAGGTTGATTTCTTATGCGGATTAATTCTTTTATTTTCTTCAACACTTTGATTCCAAATTAATACACTTCAACAATACTAAATCATGACCGAATAACAATAACTATGTAGATAAGTAAGCATGCACCTCAACAACACATATACCATGGGGAAACCCTGTACAGGGAGAAAAACCCCAGCAAACGATATTCCTTTATTGCATTCATAATGTAAGATCACTTACAAATATCCACCATAAATGTTCTGCTCTTAAAGAGCTTGTAAGATGACTCTTGTTGGGTTATGACAAAGGTATAAATATCTTCCTTTTTCCCCACAGTTCATGATATGATTTTGATTGATTCTTCAGATAGTTAGGGATAAATAGGAAAGAACATGATTAATATGTCTCTTAGGATTGTTATTGAAGTTTTATTAAATAGATTCTAAATTACGATTGGAATGGTTTGATTTTGTTGCACAATTGGATAAATAACTGTCAAAGATAACCAAAGAGATCTTGGCTATGCACAAGCTATTGGAGGTTGAAGACTTTTTAGGCGCAAAGCAGTTTTGAAGATAATGCATTTTCTATATTGTAACTTTATAATAGTAAAGAAATCTTGAGGATCTTTCGATCCTCAGGATAGCTTGGTTTACCTAGATTATTGTAATATATAAGAGGGTAATAGATCCAGAAAAAAAAAGGAAAAAAAAACGCATTCAAGCATTTAGATTCAGAATTGTTCTACGCAAGCAATTTTTGTAAATGTTTCACCAGCTATGGAATCAATGAAAGTTTTGAGTGTTTCTACCATTTATGTGTTCTGAGTTTCTCGTAGCAGTACTTCTGAAGACCGAGGGCCCAGTCTGAAGGAGCTACTGTCTCATTCTGTAATTGTATTAGTTCGAAGTTTGATTTCTATTTTTGATTCATATTTCTTTTACAATAGCCAAGGATAAATGCATAAGTGTGTTAATGATTTTATGATTGTTTGCGTATAGAAGACATACATTTCCCTCAAGTATTAATGATTGCAGTTATGATTTCCATTTCTGAAGTTGTTGCTTGACAATTCCTCAAATTTTCATCCACGTTGTTCCTTTTCCTTAGATTTACGATTGTTGTTCCTTTCGGTTAAAGTTACAATAGTTGTTCCTTTCGGTTAAAGTTATGATAGTTGTTCCTTTCGGTAAAAGTTACATTAGCTGTCCCTTCCAATTAGATTACAATTGTTGTTTCTTTCTGTAGATAGAGTAATTCGTTATTTCCTTCCCAGTAATCAGAATTCATAATTGATAGTTAATTTTGCAAGTCCTTACTTAGATTCAATTAGTCAAGTGAATTCAATAGATTAATTAGTTCCTTTCCATTTTACAACATCTTAGTAATCAGATTTCAATTCCAGTAGTTCTTAGAATCTTTGGTGAACGTTTGAGGAACTTGATTGTTGATGAACTCAGATTTGGTTTAGCTACACGATTTTAGGCTACCTGCATAGACTTTGCCGATATTCTTGAGATAAAAGACGAATCTCCGGGTTGATAAATTAATGTTAAACTAAGGTTGTTTTTAGGACATCTTTAAACACCAACATTTTGGCGCCGTTGCCGGGGAGAATGTTAAAGGTAGCATAGGTTGTGTCTCTAGAGGACTAAGTATTGAAGATGGAAGGTAAGAACCTACGTAGGTAATAAGTAAAATGCTTATGCCAATGCTTACCTCCAGTTGACACTTAAGAGGCTTCGTAGGTGTTTTCTTTTGTTGTTGTGTGAAGTGTGTATGACTAGAAAGAAGGATCTTGAAAAACCAAAACCCCCACCAAAAATTACCAAAACCCAGGGTTCAATGATCCCTGGAAAAAGCACTTTTATAGACAAAATCATCAAAAAGGGTGAATCTTAAGCTTCAGTTGGACCTAGGAAAGGAACCACCCAAATCCCTCAGGCAGTAGTTTCACCAACTGCGGCCCACGCTGAGATTCATAGAAAAACTGAAGGGACTGATCAGAGCTTTCAGAATACAGATCTCCCATTGCTCAACCCCTTAGAAGAGGGAAGCTCTAATAATCTAGAGGAGGGAATAGGAGAAACTAGCGAGGTTGCTAAAGCAGACCCACCATCACCACCTGACCCTAAGTCTCCTGCGAAAGAAGAAGGCATATCTGAAATCCCAGATAAAGGGAGTGCAATCAAATTACCCGGAGGACCAAATAATCAACTATTTCAAATAGAATACCCAGATCAAGAACTTCCTGAAAATTTTTGGCACATTTTTTTATCAAATGGCACAAGCAAATCAACAACAACCCTAGACCTCCACGCTGGAGTATCCAATAGTTGAACCAATTGCTAATGCCCCCATGAAAGCAATCCCCTTACAAAACCTGCCAACCTTCCATGGATTGATTTCAGAAGACTCGGATGCATTCCTATTTGAATTTGATGTCTATGTAGAGGGTATGATTACACCTCTGAACCCCCAAAATTAAAACTATTCTCCTTTACCTTGAAGGGAGCAGCCCTACGCTGGTTCAAGGGATTGGGAGGTGGAACCATCAATTCATGGGACCAGATGAAACAAACCTTCTTGTTAAAATACCAGGATTATTGCAGAACCAGAGACCTAAAAGATGAAATCTTTCAGATGACTGCAAAAGAAAATGAATCACTAGAAGAATATGTCAAAAGATTTCAGTATAATTTGCAAAGATCATCCTATGGTACACTACCAGGTGAAGTACTCAAAGCAACTTTGATTAAAGGCATGAAATATGAATGGGTAGAAACATTGAATTTAATGGGGAAAGGTGACATTTATCAGGAAACTTATGAAGACATTGTTCTATTGTGTATCATGTGCTCACGAGGAAGTACACGGACCAGGTCAGGAATGCGAACATCCCTCACGAGAAACAACAATATCACCAGTGGGGGCATTACGCGAGCTGAAGTTGGTAATCTGCTAGAAAACTTTAAAACAAATATTTTGAGCACTCTGACTACACAATTGGATGTATTGCAGGCCAAACAAAAAAAGGTAGAAGCAGAGCAGACCTTGGCTATATTTTGCCACAGGTGCAGAAAGAAACATGGTCTAGGGGAATGCCCCTTGGATATAGTTTGGGTTTGTGCTATTTGCGCCAAGGATAATGACACAGATGAATGCCCATCACTCTCTGGATTGAAAGCTGTATTCAAAGAAGCAGAAGAGGAAACAAAACCATTATATCTGATGGCTTAGCGCCGTCAGTGGCAGTCCCGACCTCAAAATACATTACAAGACCCTTCCTCTTTCTTTCTTGGACAGTATAATCAACAACAGAATTTTGGCAGCACATGGCAGGGTCAACCATTTACTAATCAGAACTGGCAGACCCAATAGTATCCACCTACAATTCCTACCTGGCCAAACCAGCCCGCCACAAACCCCAACTGGCAAAATCAACCGACTACAAGTTCCAATTGGCCCAATTCACAATACCCCACCTCATCCTGGCAAAATTTGAATAATACCTACCCTTCACAATGGCCTAACTCGACTGCCCAAAACCCAAATTGGAACCAAAACTGACAGCGGCCCATGGGGATGAATAACCAACCTATGGGGATGACCTCTCAAACCCAACCCCCCTTACAAACTCCACTCCCATTGCCCCAATCACAATTGCACCCTCAATTACCTGCCCAACGCCACCCAAATCCCAATAATAGACCAACTCAACTCGTTCAGATTATGGAAAGTGGAGAAGGGGAAATCAATCCAGTAGGATGCAATGAAATTCGGTTAAGATCGGGGCGCACAATCTCCCCCGAACAAAATGACGTTCCCCAAGAACAGGGGAATGAAAAACAACCAGCAATAACACCCTCGACTGTGGTAATAATAGAAGAAATCGAGCAAGGGGGGAACACAGTCGAATCACAAGACTCTGATAAGGATGCAATTCCCTCCCCTCTATTCCCTGAAAGATTAATGATAGCGAAACCCACCATATATCCGGACTTCAACATTGGAGGGGAACTTAAGAATTTATACATCAAAATTCCACTCCTACAAGCCCTGCAAGACATATCGATCTATGCCAAGACAATCAAGGAGCTATGTCGGAGGAAGCCCGTTAGAAAAATAAAAAATTCATCATCAATAGTTCATGTAGTGGGAGCCTTATCTGATCTAATTTTGGGTAGAGAAACACCAGTCAAATATGCAGATCCAGGGAACCGCATAGTAATAGTTCAGATTCAAGGCTGTTCCTTTCCAAATACCCTAGTTGATTTGGGGACGGCCATCAATATTCTAACTATGGAAACCTGCAATGCCTTGGGTCTTGACTCTTTTGACCCAACCCCGATTATGTTGCAATTGGCCGATCGATCAGTGGTCAAACCACTCCGCACACTACATGATATAGCCATTTCAGTTGATTCTTGGGAATATCCTGCAGATTTTCTCATCGTCAACCCAAGAAGTGGACTTGAAGGGCATCCATTAATATTGGGCAGACCATGGGTCACGACAGCTGATGCATACATAGGCTTCCGATCAGGTACAATGACAATTGCTAGAGGAGGAGTTATAAGGAATCTCATCTTATATCCTCCAACCAAACCTAGTCCAATGATCGTACAACCGCAATTGCCACCACCACGATACCCAGAGAAGGATCTGCGTGCCCCACTCACGATGGAAGAAGCCCTCAAGCTTAAGAATCAACTAGAGGATGATGTAATCGGTGGGTTTATTAACAACCCAACCACTGTAAGTAACCCAACATGCCAGATGCTCCAAGCTGTTCTAGACTATGAAGCACAGGGAGACCCATTGGAAGATTTAATGGAACAACAAATTCCGACTACCGCTGTTCACAACAACAAATCCATTGAGATCGCACCAGGGAAGTCTCTGAACATTAATGCCAACCTAGAAGAGAAACAACAACAAATGCTAATCCAAACTCTCTCTAAATACCAACAAGCTTTTGCTTGGGAGTACTCTAATATGAAAGGTATTGATCCACAAATCTGCACACACCGCATTTATATTGAGAAAGACGTCTGACCTATCCGACAACCGCAAAGAAGACTGAACCCCCACCTCAGAGATATTGTTAAAGAAGAGCTACAAAAGCTGTTGGATGCAGATTTTATATGCCCTATCTCAGATAGTCGATGGGTTTCCCCATTAGTTATCGTCCCAAAGAAAAACGGAAAATGGTGAATCTGTGTTGATTACAAGGAACTAAACAAAGCTACTCAAAAAGATCATTTTCCATTACCCTTCATCGATCAGGTCCTGGATACCTTGGTAGGGAAGAAATTCTTCTCTTTCCTAGACAGTTTCAGCGTGTACAATCAGATCCAGATTACCCCAGAAGATTAGGAGAAAACGACATTCACATGTCCCTGGGGTACCTTTGCCTACAAAGTATTGCCCTTTAGACTTTGTAACGCTCCAGCTACATTCCAAAGGGCCATTATGAGCATATTCAGTGATCTGATTAGAAAAGGGATTGAAGTCTACATGGATGATTTCACCCCGTACGACGACGACTTCGATCAGGCCTTGAATAATCTGGAGAAGGTATTGGAATGGTGCATCACTGACAAGTTATGTTTAAGTCACGAAAAATGTCACATGATGATGACAGAAGGTGTGGTATTAGGGCATTAAATTTCTGCAGATGGAATTAGAGTAGACCCAACAAAAATTTTGGTAATTCTTAATCTACCTACTCCACACACACAAACTGAGGTACGTAGTTTCCTTGGTGCTTCAGGATACTATCGCAGATTTATGCCAAATTTTTCAAAAACCGCCCTTACATTCTTTAACAGGTAATGTATAATTTCAATGGTCTGACAAATGTGATGTGGCTTTTGCAGGACAAAAGAAACTGATCTCAACGACGCCAGTGTTGAGAGGACCTAATTGGAAAATACCATTTCAAACTTCCACCGACACCTCAGACATTGCCATAGGCACTGTTCTTGGACAAGAAGAAGAAAAGAAACCCTACGCCATTTATTTCATTAGCAAGAATCTAACTCCAACTGAACTTAATTATACAGTAACAGAGAAAGAGTTCTTAGCTGTTATACATGCCATCAATAAATTTCATCATTATATAACAAGCTATCTAGTTATCCTATATACTGATCATTCTGCCATTAGATATCTAGCTAATAAACCAATTACTAATGGACAGGTCACTCGATGGTTATTATTATTGCAGGAATTTGATATCACCATCAAAGATCAACCTGGGAGAGAAAATCTTGTCGCAGACTTCTTATCCCGCATCCCAAAAACAAATGACTCATTAACAATTGAGGACCAATTCCCGGATGAGCATTTGTTCGTTGTCGACACAAAACCACCTTGGTATGCTGATGTAGCAAACTATCTAGCAGCGAGAAGATTACCGACACATTTATCATCCAAGGAAAGATGACTGATCGTCCATCGTAGCGCACGATTCACTTGGATCAATGGATATCTTTTCCACACATGAGCTGATCTCCAGATCCGACGATGCGTACGAGAGGACGAAATCTATGACATACTGAAAGTAGGACATGACGAGTCCTGTGGGGGGCATTTTGCAGACCGTAGGACTGGACACAAAATCTTACAGATGGGCTATTGTTGGCCCTCAATATTCAGAGATGCCAAGAAATATGTTCAGACATGCGATAGCTGTCAGCGGATGGGGAAACCAGGTCAGGCTGATGAAATGCCCTTGAAAACACAAGTAGTCGTAGAACCATTTGAAAGATGGGCACTGGACTTCGTCGGCCCCTTTAATCCAAATTCAAATCAAAAGGCCTATATTCTCTTTGCAACATACTACATGACCAAATGGGTAGAGGTAGAAGCTTTACCAAATGCAACAGAAGAAGTAGTCATCAAATTCCTTTTCAAATTGTTTGTACAGTATGGACTACCCAGAGAAATAATTACTGATGGAGGGTCACAATTTATAGGCCATAGAATCACCACCACCCTGGACAGCTATCACATTAAGCATAGAGTTACTTCTCCATACTACCCACAGGCAAACGAGCAAGTAGAAACTACCAATAAGGTTCTAGAGGCAATCCTGACAAAGACTGTCTCAACAAACCGACAGAATTGGGCTACTGAGCTCCCAAGTGCCTTATGGGATTATCATACAACCTGGCGTAACACCACTGGCTACTCTCCTTACCATCTAGTCTATGGTAAAGAACCCATCTTCCCAATTGAATTCGAGATCAAGACCCTAAGAATGGCCCAGGAAATTGGACTAAATCTTACAGAAGCACATAAATGACGCCTTCAACAACTCAACGAATTGGATGAAGCACATTTGTCTGTTGTGGAGCTCACAGCTGTTATCCAGTGACAGAGAGCAACCTGGCATAACAAGCATATCAAGAAGAAATCATTCAAGAGAGGCAACTGGATGCTCCTCTATGATTATAGATTTCAGGACTTTCCTAGGAAATTACAGACACGATGGCTAGGGTCGTATGAAATTAACGGAGTCCATGATAATGGCACAGTTACTTTGAGCACCATTGATGGGTCTAGATCACCCTTTCTGGTCAGTGGACACCGGCTGCGACTTTACCACCAACCACCTTCAAAAGATTCTTTCTATCAAGAAGTAAGTAAAGACCCTACGGTGTAGATTTTGGTTGGCTGGGAAGGTAACCTAGCCACCCCAACTCCATAAATGATGTATTTTGTTTATACTGTACATAGTTTTCCAACTGAGTGGATTAGTTTTTGTTTGTTTTATAAAAAGTCATCTAGGAAACAAGAATCAGGACAGACAAGTACAATTAACACCTTTTTCTGTTCCATACTCCCATTTTGTCTTATCACACAGACTCTGTCTTTTACATGTTCATGACGATTCTGTTCCTTTTTCATGCACCTGGTGTTCCTTTTCGTGCGCCTGCTGTTCCTTTTTGAACGGAACAACTGTTGTTCCCTTTTCGTGCGCCTGTTGCTCTTTTCGAACGGAACAACTGTTGTTCCCTTTTCACATGCCTGCTATTTCTTTTTGAACGGAACAACTGCTGTTCCCTTTTCGTGCGCCTGCTGCTCTTTTCGAATGGAACAACTGTTGTTCCTTTTCGTGCGCCTGCTGTTCCTTTTTGAATGGAACAACTGCTGTTCCTTTTCACGCACCTGCTGTTCCTTCTTGAATGGAACAATTGTTGTTCCTTTTCGTGTGCCTGCTGCTCTTTTTGAACGAAACAACTGCTATTCCTTTTCACGCGCCTATAGCTCCTTTCGAACGGAAGAACTGCTGTTCCTTTTTCACGCACCTGTTGTTCCTTTTTTTGAACGGAACAACTGGTTTTCCTTTTCGCGTGATTTTCATTCCCTTCTTTACTATTCAAACACTAGCCATTCCTCCGTAAGTGCGGCTTTCATCAAATAATTTTCACCAGCACTGTTTCTAATCGTCATTTCAATGATCTGTCATTATTTTGTGGATGGTCCCTCACACCTTCTCAAATTTTTTTTTTCGTGGAATAATCTCTCCGAAATATCTTAAACCTCGTTCATAATCGATCGCCACCATAAGTTGTTTCTTTCCCTTATATATACAAATATACTTGAATGATATTCTGCCTCTATATTATAAGGAGTCTTCAGCACACTTTTACTTGGCATCTTTACACTTCCTTATACCATCCCTTACTCTTAAGGAGTAGATGAGCCTCCTTTAAAAAAAATATAATTTTTTTTGTTTTTTTTTGTTTTACATATATCTATATATATATAATAAAAATTTCCCATAAAGAACGGGGGGTCTCATCACAAGCCAACCTACCACGATCATATGATACTAACGTAAGTGACATTCCCACTATGGCTACCACACCGGGGTAATGGCCTTTGACACTTTCTTTCGTCAAAGGACAAGAAGTCTCATCACGAGCTGGCTTGTTCACTTAAGTTACAATCTAGTGAGTGGCATTATCATCATCGGGCTACCAAACCAGGATAATGGTCTTCTTGGGAAAAGACAATCCAAATATTTATTAAGAAAAGATACAAACAAATAAAGATACACAATAAAAACCTTTTTCATAAAGAACGAGGGGTCTCATCACGAGCCAACCTGCCACGATCATAGGATACTAACCTAAGTGACATTCCCACTATGGCTACCACACTAGGGCAATGACCTTTGACATTTTCTTTTTTCAAAGGATGAGAGGTCTTATCACGAGCTATCTTGTTCACTTAAGTTATAATCTAGTGAGTGGCATTATCATCATCTGGCTACCAAACCAGGATAATGGTCTTTTTGGAAAAAGATGATTCGCATGTGTATTAAGGATATAGGCTCATCTAAGGGTTAAAAGGCAACCCTGCCAAGGCTATGGATGCCTGCGAGCAGCAGTGGCTCTGCCCATGGTATGGAAGATTATCTCAAAATACCAAGTTTCTGTGTGTCTCTAGATCTCCTTTACTCATATAATGAGGCTATCATATCAGTGATACTCAATCACCTGAAAAAGTAACAATATTATGCTATGTGGAATATTAAAAAAAATAAAATGAACAAATTTAATTTATTTTTGATTGATTTATCCATAAATCATTTTTTTGAACATAGGTGTATTAAATTTACAAATTCCACACATCAAATAGACTATCGTTTAAATGATTTTTGGTGGCATGTGTTTTTTTGAAAATTATATATGATTAGTCCCTATCGTCGGCGACAACGCAATCATTACCTCTCACCCAAAAATAACTGTACTCATTACTTTCGCCTACACTGACGGTCAAGGATGACCTCTACATTAATGAGGGGGGATGCTTGGCACACTTCCCGATTAGATGTAATGATTGTAATAAATACGAAACCCATGTCTTTATGCATTTGTTGTCGCTGATATTTTCTATTTTTGGTATCTGCTTCTCCAAAGCTGGTCTAACCAAATTTGTAAGTAGGAACGATAGTCATTCTTTATTTTTCACAGAAATATGGGTGGCAGAAGTGTGCACAGAAAGCTGACATTACTCCGGGTTACAGAACAGGCAAGAGAAATCCTACATCGCCTAGGGTGGACCGAGTACTTCAGCCGCTTGCAAGGATATGACACAAACGTCACTCTTAAATTCTTTCAAAACCTGCAAGGAGAAATCTCTATGGTGCAAGGCATACAAATCTTAGTTACCCCAGAAATCGTAGTAGAAGTTACAGGCCTCCCTAACATAGGCATTCAATGGACAGGGAAATACACGAAGTTGAGGGACGCTGTGGAGTCTTTCACAGAACCCGGGGAAGAATTGGATAAAAAAGGAAAGGGACTTAATCCCAGTACCCTCAGTGAACCATGGAAGGAACTGGTGGGGATAGTTCAGCGGTACATCACCTGCGATGGATGATATGATGTAATTCGACCTCGCCATCTCAAAATTCTGGCAGCCTTGAAGCAACGGTTAGTACTTAATCTACCTTTCTTCCTGAATACCATACTACATGAAATTGCCTTAAGAACACAAAAGTCTAAGGATCCTGTTACTGTTATCAACCACCACAGTGTAGTTAAATTAATAGTGGATAAAGCATTGAGTCAAACTCAGTTGACTTGGGAGAATCTGATTGAGGCCAATAGACCTCCACAACTGGAGCAGGCGACTACCACCCAAAGAGAAATTCCACCGCCTCAAACTGAAGTTGAAGCAGACCCTACTCAAATCACTGAGGCCCATACCTCATAGACACAAGCATTAACAAAAAGGAAGAAGAGAACAATGGCTACTCCTAGATCCCCCCCTAGGACAAGGAAGAGAAGCAGATAAACTCAGGAAACGACTGAAGCAATTCAGGATGCAACAAAGCACCCCGAAGAACTTTAGAATTTCATAGAACAACCTCTACAGGAAAATGTTCAAGCAATTGAGCAAGCAGAGCAGACAACACAAAAGGATGATTAGGGAGACACCCAACCTACAGGAGAGCACCCGACAAGACACTTTTTGAAGAGCTATGAGATAGAAATAACTCAGGTTTTGGGGAACTTAGGAACCTTAACTGACAGAGATGAAAATAATCTAGAAAAAGACCTAGAACCAGCCTCCTCTTCAAAACCAGCTGAAGACTTTCCTGATATTGAAATGTCTTTTCCAGACGACACATCACAGGAGGAATTTATTTTTGAAATGAGAGACCCTCTTGGACAACCAGAGCACTTGGAAGGAACAGAGGGACAACCATCTGCTGGCCAGAATGAAGAAGACCTCGAGATCCATCATAAACATAATCAACCAAAAGCCAGAAACAAATTAGGAAATTAAAGAAAGAAAACAAATTGTTGAATAAAAAGGCTAAGAGAGCTGAGGTATCAAAGCAGAAGGTGGGAAAACTCAAGGAGATTATCAAGGAATTGAGGAACCAGTTAGAACTAGCAGACAAGATCCACAGAAGAAAGAAAAATAAAAGGGGCAGAATGCAAGGAAGAAACCCTCTTCCTAAGAAAGTAGTTAGTACAAATTCTGTAGGGATACAGACATACCCTTAGGAATTAATGGTAGAAGAAGTAGTAGTTCATGATGAAGATGTAATTCCTGTAGAAACACAAGAGATGGTTGATGCTGGGATACAGACAGACACTCAGATTTTAGAGGAAACATCTCAACTCTTTGAGAAGAATGCTACTATTAGGAGACTGGAGGAAGAACTACTGCAGTCTCAACAAACCCTGATTCAAAACAGAGGTGAATTATTGACTATAACAGAGCAGTCCCAGGAACAGAGTACTATCATGAATAGACTGGAAGCAAAGCTTGCACAAACCCAACAAGCATGAATTCACTCCATAGAAGAAATGAATGAATATCAAGCATCCCAATCTTAGGCACAGGGTGCCATCATTGATAAGCTAAAAGAAGAATTGGGACAAGCCCAACAAACATTAACTCAATCCAGGGAAGAGATGAGCGCTATGGAAGAATACCAAGCATCTCAATCTCAAGCACAAAGTGTCACCATCGATATACTAAAAGCAGAACTTACACAAGCACAACAAGCATTGGTCCAACACCAACATGGAATGGTAACTAGGACTGAATATCAAAAGGTTGTTAAAGAATTGAAGGACATGATTGATCAAAATCTGGACCAGGGGTCAAATTTTAGCTCAAAAATCAAAGTTATCGGAATTGCCCCAAAACGAATGGGTACACAGCCCTCATCATCATGAACCCAATGCAACTCGTTTGGGTTCAAATGGACGTCAGGAGCGAGAGATATCACGATCTGTTCGAATCGTCAAACAGGTAAAAAAAAGGACGCTGACTATGCAGTCCATACATGATGATGTGGCAGAGGTCGTACGATGATGTGGCAGAGGTCGTACGTTCATACGATGAAGTGGCATATGATGACATGGCAGTTTTGGATTGGTAGCTGAGGGCGAATGAGATTCTGACATGTGGCATCATTTTGGCAAGTGTTTTGGTGCCACGTGGCCCAGTCATGGGCTGCCACATGGCACCCCGTTATTGGCAATGGTTGTTAGTTCAAAAGTTTATGGAGTCCGTGGGATTTGAACCCCGGACCTCCTCCCACCATGTAAAGCCTTAACAAAGTCCACTCGACCAATAGCCCACGCGTTGGTACTTGTTTAACATATGTGTTTATTTATATTTAAATTACAGTGTGTTACGGTTTGGGCGCGGGCCGGGTCAGGGCTAAGCCCTGGCCCCTAGTCACATGCAAGCTCAATGTGACCACCCACACGCGTTTGTTAAATGGATTCGAGATTCACGCGGGATTTGGGTTTCAAACATTTGTTTTTAAAAAAAACGGTTAACAACCAATTATTCGCCTGACACTTGGCGCATTTTCATTGGTTTAAAAATCTTGGCCCTTTTTATATGAGCGCGCGGTCATATGGACCTTGTGACCGTGGTCTTGGCGGTTAGGGGCCGGGCGCACCCTAACCATCCTACAGTTTGCATGGTTATGTGGTTGTGCGTGTGTGCTAGGTTTTAGCATGAATTTGGAGAGTGTTCTTGGTTGGAACGCCCAGAGGTGCATTTTGGCGAACAAGAGACAACAAGCTTGAAGGAAGAGAATGGCAGGAGGCCTATCTTATTCATTTTTTGGCCGAATGAGGTGCCGTAAAAGCCCAACTAGGGGTTTTTGGACGTTCTGAATCCATTGGAACTATTTTCAAATCCATTTGAAGACTTCTTTTGTAGGTTTTTAACCTTTGAAGTTTCAGGAAGCTCCAAGGAGCTTGAAACCCTCATTGTTTGAGGTCTTGCTCATATGAGCCTATGTTTGTTTTCTATGATTGAATAATCATTTTTGACTAATTATTATGCTCTGAACACTTTGGGATAGGTTTAAGATCCATTTGATGACTTTTACAGGTGTTTTTTCCAAAGAGAAGCTCAGGGAAGCTTAAGGCCACATGTAGAAGAGGTCATGCCCGGATGAGCCATGATCCGTTTTCAGAGTTTATTAGTCATTTTTGGGGTTTTTATGTATTCTGATCCCAGTGGTACAGTCAAAAGTTCCATTGGAGTTGAGCAGCAGCTTGTAAAAGAATCGTTGACAAATTAATCCCAGAGAGCCAAGTCCATTGATGGAGGCTCAAGGAGATGTAGCCCAGAGAGGGGTGAACTCCTTTATCATGTTGTTATTGTTGTGAGTTTGATGGTTTATTTGCTGCAAGTTATGTTGCTATGTATTTATTTAAAGCACATATTTAACCGTTTAAAAGAATGTTTTCTCACACATGAACATTTAAAGGAAGAAGCATGAACTTAACACATAATCTATCTTGCATATTTTACTACATGAAGCAAGGTCTTGTAAAGTTTATTTTTAATGAAGTAGAGGGTGCTTGCATAGCATAACAATTCAGCCTTCTATTTTCAGATCAATGACAACAACAGAGGGTGAGACCTATGCTGTGCTCACCAGAGCCCAAGAGAAGATAAAAAAGGTGCAAACCCAATTGGAAAAAGCTTTGGAGAAAATCAAACACATCTGTGATGTCTTTAATCACAGCCGTTGAATAGAGATCAGATCTGGATGGTTGATCTAACTCCATATCGGAGTTTCGCGAATCGTGACATGGAGAGGCAAAGAACCCAATGCAACAAGAATGCCAAAATCGTGAAATCGTGATTCAATCGTAGCCATTGAATCAAGATCACACCTAGACCATCTAATCACAGGACATGTGGCAAGTGATTGAAAGTTCGTTGACTTGGGGTCAACAGAGCATAGTGTCGAAAATCATGAAATGAGAAATCGCGAAAGCACTTTTTGCATAGGCGCTTGGTTATGACCATAGTCATATTGGGGAAGGAGCTAGTGCAAAAAAGTTCTGTATCGGAGTTTCGGGGATCGCAACATGGAGAGGCAAGAAAACGATGCACCAAGAATGTCGATATCGCGATACGCGAAATCGCGACGTAATTGCAACCGTCAAATCAAGAAGTGATCTGGACCGTTGATCTGATTTCTTCATGGAGTTTCGTGGATCGGGATTTGGAAGTGACAAGAACATTGAACATCAGGAATGTCGAAATAGTGATATGCGAAATTGCAGAATGATCTGAACCGTCAGATCAAGTGTTGATCAGAGGGCTACTATTTTCTCTGACAGTTAACTCCCTAGTTACGAATATGTTAGCAAAACAGACTCATGATTGCAAATCAGTTAGCGTTTCAGTTGGCGTTTCAGTTGCTCAGACAATTGTCATTCTTTTGTCTAAGGAAATGGGAAGTTGAACCGTCGTGTAGGTGTGTATAAAAGTAAATGAGACAGACTGTGTGCGGTTGGCTGTTCCGTGTGAGAAAAGAATGAAACAGTAAGAAAAGGAAAATGAGAGAATGCACAGGAGGAGATTGAGCATATGTGCAGTGTGAGATGAAACGCAGAGTAGAATAATAGAACAAGTTGAAGAAGAGAAGAATGAGAGAACGAGTTGATGCAGAGAATATCTGCTGAACAGACAGAGGAAGAGAAGAGCAACATAACAGTGTGTAGAAGACCAGATTTACAGAACAAAGAAAGATTGGTAAGAACTGATTTATCTGTAAAGTTGATTGTTTATTTAGCCATTCATATTCTAGGGAGGTTGGGAGGTGCTCGGGAGGACTGTTGTCCTTAGAGGTTCAAGTGGGAGCTTGAACACAGGAAGTTGTAGCTTCCATCTGGTTGTAGCCAAAGAAACCAGGGTGGCAGGGTGGTGCTAGGGAGAACAAGTGTTCTCTGTTATACATGTTGGAGCCCGTGTAACTGGAAGTTGGTGCTTCCATCCAGTTGGTGCTAGAACATATAGGGAGTTGGTGCTTCCTTCTAGTGGGTGCTAGAGAAATCAGGGAGTTGGTGCTTCCTTCTAGTGGGTGCTAGAGAAACCAGAGAGTAGGTGCTCTCAAACAAGTTGCAGCTTGTAAAACAAAGGTAGCAGCCTCACATTGAGTTTGTGCTCAATTAAAGATGATGTACAGAACTTAAAAGACTGCCTATCATTTCGAAGAAGAAGAGGTTTTCTCCCTTTATGGGTTTCCTCGTGAAAATCTGTCTCTGTGTGTACCTTATTTGTGACTGATGCTTTTAACTTTTACTGTCCATATGCTGTATAATGTTGATGATCACTTGAGGAAAGATTAAGAATATTTTAATAGACTTATAATTGTTTAAGCTCAAAGACAACTGATTCACCCCCCCCCCCCCC
>ML814016.1:100267-138643 GCA_009831015.1 Picea engelmannii | reverse complement strand
TATTCTTGCTGGAACGGTATCTATTGTTTAGAGTGAAGGCCATCAGAGCAGGTAAACTCATTTCATTTTCCACTGTACCAGAATTTATTTCATGTTTCAGATATCAGGAAGAGAAGGTACAATACCTTCTGTGTGAATTATATTTCCACAATTTCATTTTGGAAGAAGTTAGAGGAGACAACCCTGGCCTCTTCATAGGGGACATACAGTTCCAGGAATTCCTGTCCTTTACTAGGAACCAGGTCAGATGGGGTAAGGCTCACAAAATGTTCATACACAGGGAAACTAGTTTAGATCTTTGGATTAGAGGAGAGCCTCCAAAATCCTTCCCAGCCATCATGCGACATAAGACCTTCATGAAAAGGGCATGGGTTGTGGACTCATTGGATCCTATCCATTTACATGTCATCCGTTCAAGTATCACATATTTTAGAGAACTCAAGGAAGAAGCTCTTGTTGCTTCCAAGCTAAGATGGGATGCATCCTCCGATGAGGTTAAAAGTAGAGAGCCCTTTGGATTTAGGAATTTCTTTGCAGCAACCTTCAGAGTGGAAAGGTATTCTAGAATACTCCAGGAGGAAGGACCTAATTGGATGGGATGCAGGTATAACCCCCCTCTCCTCTGGTTTCCTCCAGAAACTTACCAGAGGGATTATCAAATTAATAAAAAGAGACAAGACACCGCCTTTGACGAAATCAAAAGAAACAATGGTTTCAGGAGACCTGGTGAACCAACTTTTCCTCCCTATAGTATAACTGCTTTACATGTAATATTCCAGCTTGCATGAGGACATGCAAGAAGGTAAGCTTGGGGGTATTTGGGCTATGAAAAAGGTATAAATATCTTCCTTTTTCCCCACAGTTCATGATATGATTTTGATTGATTCTTTAGATAGTTAGGGATAAATAGGAAAGAACATGATTAATATGTCTCTTAGGATTGTTATTGAAGTTTTATTAAATAGATTCTAAATTACGATTGGAATGGTTTGATTTTGTTGCAGAATTGGATAAATATTTGTCAAAGATAACCAAAGAGATCTTGGCTATGCGCAAGCTATTGGAGGTTGAAGAATTTTTAGGCGCAAAGCAGTTTTGAAGATAATGCATTTTCTATATTGTAACTTTATAATAGTAAAGCAATCCTGAGGATATTTCGATCCTCAGGATAACTTGGTTTACCCATATTATATTAATATATAAGAGGGTAATAGATCCAGAAAAAAGAAGGAAAAAAATGCATTCAAGCATTTAGATTCAGAATTGTTCTGCGCAAACAATTTTTGTAAATGTTTCACCAACTATGGAATCAATGAAAGTTTTGAGTGTTTCTACCATTTCCGTGTTCTGAGTTTCTCGTAGTAGTACTTTTGAAGACTGAGGGCCCAGTCTGAAGGAGCTACTCTCTCATTCTGTAATTGTATTAGTTCGAAGTTTTATTTCTATTTTTGATTCAGATTTCTTTTACAATAGCCAAGGATAAATGCATAAGTGTGTTAATGATTTTATGATTGTTTGCGTATAGACATTTCCCTCAAGTATTAATGATTGCTGTTGTGATTTCCATTTCTGAAGTTGTTGCTTGATAGTTCCTCACATTTTCATCCGCATTGTTCCTTTTCCTTAGATTTATGATCGCTGTTCCTTTCGGTTAAAGTTACAATAGTTGTTCCTTTCGGTTAAAGTTACGATAGTTTTTCCTTTCAGTAAAAGTTACATTAGCCGTCCCTTCCGATTAGATTACAATTGCTGTTTCTTTCTGTAGATAGAGTAATTCGTTATTTCCTTCCCAGTAATCAGAATTCATAATTGATAGTTAATTTTGCAAGTCCTTACTTAGATTCAATTACTGCTTTTTAGTCAAGTGAATTCAATAGATTAATTAGTTCCTTTCCATTTTACAGCATCTTAGTAATCAGATTTCAATTCCATTAGTTCTTAGAATCTTTGGTGAACGTTTGAGGAACTTGATTGTTGATGAACTCAGATTTGGTTTAGCTACACGATTTTAGGCTACCTGCATAGACTTTGCTGATATTCTTGAGATAAAAGACGAATCTTCGAGTTGATAAATTAATGTTAAACTAAGGTTGTTTTTAGGACATCTTTAGACACCAACAACTTTGACCTAACAAAGACCTAAGAGACCTTGCCGAAATACACCTCTGATATGTTGCATCTATTGTTGATATACAACACTGATATGTTGTTGATATATGACTATGATATGCAACCTCTATTGTTGATATACAACAATGATATGCTGCTTTGGTATGTTGTCTCTTTATCACTGATATTCTCCTCTATTGCTTCTCCCTTAACCTGCATATCAAAACTGTGTTTAAGAGAGGGGTCAACCTCTACTTATATAGGCTGAAGAGGAGAAGAGGAGAGACTCGAAATAGTAACCTGTTTTCATGCTTTAATCATAACTCAACTTCATACTTTAGTTCAAACTTATAACTAGACTTGAGACTGGTATACTTTAGTTCGAAAATAGAACTACACTTGAGACTTCAGTTACAACTCAACATTACACTTTAGTTCGAAAATAGAACTAGATTTGATACTTCAGTTGCAACTCAACATTACACTTTAGTTCGAAAATAGAAATAGACTTGATACTTTAGTTGCAACTCAACATTACACTTTAGTTCAAAAATAGAACTAGACTTGATACTTCAGTTGCAACTTAGCATTACACTTTAGTTCGAAAATAGAACTAGACTTGAGACTTCAGTTACAACTCGACTCTTTACAAGGTAATTCAAAAATCTCTTCATGGTGGATAATGTTATATGCGCCAACGCACTAGATCAATACATTTATATCATTTGTAATATTAGGAATATCGTTTGTTTCTAGCTCATATGAATTTTATATTCAACCCAACTTTTGCTAGGTGCCTTGACTTTTGCTCATGGCTCACAAGGCTTGACTAGGCTCATAGAGGTTGTACGTTCCCCCTAACTTTTGCACTAGTATGTCTATGCTCACAGAGGTTGTACGTTCCCCTTGACTTTTCCACTAGACTTTCCATGCTCATAGAGGTTGTACGTTCCCCCTGACTTTTGTATTAGACTCACACATCGTCTTGTTCATCCTGACTTTTGGTTTGACTCACAGAGGTTGTACGTTCCCCTTGGCTTTTTTCAATACCTCACAAGACTGGTTGATTCTCCAAATCTCCCTGGCTAGCCTCAGGGTGGCCCATATGGCCTCTCATTGGAGAATGAATGTCGATGCTGCCAAATTTAACACATTTCATCAATGTCCATGCGTATTTATAGGAAAATTTAATGGCAGTTACACAATGCATCACCTAATTATGTTAGGTGGCTTTGGTTGAAAATGTCTCAACACAATTGGTTGTTTTCTCTCTATTCTTTATCGATTTATTGCTTGCTATATCTTATTCTATGGTTGTGATCAAAGTCTCCACCAATTATTAGTTTCTCTAGGCTCGCTGGCTATAAAAAGAAGCCTACAATTTCATCTTGAGATATTCAAAAGTCCATGCGCCTTGTTCTTCCCATGTAAGGCCGCATGAGGGAAAAGCTACAATCAAGGAAGAGAATCAAACATCTATTGAAAAATATTGAGAAGTAACAAGATCACGTAGTTATAAAAAAAAACCAAAGTCTCTGATACCATTGATAGGCCCGTGGATAACTCCAACATTGATATTTTTTTTATTAAAGTGAGGCATGTATAAATACACGAGATGACCTTTGGTTTCATCTTCCCAAAGGTATGATGATTGTTCCTATTCACATATGACTCTTTATATTCCTTAATAAAAATATTTACAATATTTACAAGACACCATATTAAGCCCTAGACAAAGCTTCATCTTAAGTATAAAACCCCTTATTAAGACCTAGATGTTGGATTATTACATTTCTAGTGTTATATTTGTATGTAGGCTAGAACCCTTCATTGTACCATTTCATTACAATTGTACCCTTTCTCTCCTATATATATACTAAAGAGACCTAGTCTTAGGACTATCGTATCTCATCTTGTACATTCAATATATTGTAAACGAAGGTTTCCCCCTTGAAGTGGATTGTTATTCATTGATTTTATATCGTTTTGAAGGCATTGGTCCATAACATTTGGTTTCAGAGCATCGATCCTAGGGTTTTTCTTCTTCAAACGAGTGATCTTGGCATTTTCGCCATAATTTTTTTTTGGGATTATTCAGACAACGAAATTTAGAGGTTACCCGGGCAACATATCCAATTACTTTTGGCAAAAATTTAGGTGCTGGTTCATTATACTTTCAGAGATGTAGCCTTTGGAAGATAGGGTTTTTTACCCATCCTGAAATTAGTTTTAAATGAGTCATCTTGGGATTTTTGCTATAACTTCTTTTTTGGGCTGTTTTAGACAACAAAATGTTTAGGACACTGAGGAAAAATAGAGAAGAATAGGTGGTACAAGTTTTACGATCTAGTTCATTATGTTTTTCAAAGATATCTCCTGTGGAAGTTAGGGTTTGTGACTAGTCTTGAAATTAGTCTCAAACGACCCATATTTTTATTTTTACTATAAAAACATTTCAATGAAGTTTCAAACTCTGGAATTTTCATAATCCCGAGGATACATAGTTTGTTACCCATGGAATTGTTTTCAAAATTTGAATCATTATAATTTGTTAGATATATCTTGTGTCGGTAGTGTTGAGTTTTAGTGTACCTCGAGAAGTGGTTCCCTTGTGGTTTTGATCCTCTAACCACAAGAGGGAGATGTTGGTACCTTTGTACCTTGTACTTTATGTCTAATTTCACTTTGAATTAGGAGATTTAAGTCAAAAGTGAATTTTGCTCATTTTAGCCTAAATGACTATTAATTAACTTTGTGGGTGAATTAGGAGACATAAAGTGAACTTAGGGAACCTAACCCAAAGTGGGTTTTGAGTTGAGATTATTGTGGGATGATCTCAACCATTGATTAGGGATGGCTTGGGATGATCCTAGCCATCCCCATTTAGGTTTCCTTATGGATTGCTCAAGGTGAGTACAAGGGGCTAAGAGAGTCTCATTCATTCATTTACTCACTTGGAGAATTTGAGAGGGATTATGAGGATGAGGCTGGAAGCATTGATAGAGGGAAGCAAGGGTGCCTCCTTCCATGGAAGGCTCTAGGAGGCTTTGGATCTCATTATTTTGTGGTGATCACTCTTGCTTGGAGGAGGGTGCACACCTAGCAGGGATGAGCTACACTTGGAGGATTGCAGATCTGTTTATTTCAGTGGAGAGGTAGCACACAAGAGCACATTTGTGTGCAAGGGATTCTTCTTCAGAGCATCTAGGGTCAAGGACACATCACTTCAGTGGATTTGGAAACAAGGGAAAGAGGCACACTAGTCTTAGGCGCATTTCTTCCTGGTTCCTTTGGCAAGTCTTGAGAGGAGCTTTCTTTGTATACAAGTTCCATCATATTGTATTTCTTGTTGTATCTAATGCTTTAGACACCACTTGTATATACTTCCATTTAAAATTGGTTTTCCCTGGTGGGGGGGGGGGGTTATCGAGGGTCATGTTGACCAAAAACACTTGTGTTCATTTCATGCATGCTTAGAGTGTAGATCAACTTATTTGTGTTGTAAAGATCTAGAGGAGTGTTACTTTTTTTGAGATATATTGCATGTGCTAACCACCGGTTCGAAAACACTTGAAAGGGCACCTCAAAGAACACTTAACCACAAAAACTATGGGCATAAAGTTACTAAATTCTTTGTTGTCCTAAAACGCAACAGAGGACAGTTTTGGAGATTGAAACTTAGAGCCAATCTTGAGGTCAAAGACAAACCTTAGTTGGCAGCCTCATAGTACCTCAGTTTTATTCATGGTATCAGAGCCTTGTTGGTGAACACTTGTTGATTTCTAGAGCATCTTGTGGGTAGTTTTTTGTGACAGCTTGATGGCAGATTTTGGACTGCTTGTTGGCAGAGTTAGTGGATAACGTGTGGGCAAATTTTTTGGACAATTGTAGGATTATTTTGTGGACACGTTTGGACAACCTTACTTTTGCTTGTGTGTCAAGTGGTGAGGCTAAGTTCTTTTGTAGTTTTCACATCAGTGTGAGCTTTAGTGGAAAACCATGTTGGTGTCCCAGATGCAGGTAGAGGATAGTCTAGACGGAGCTAGAAACTGGTCCCCTTGGAAGACTAGGATCACATTTTTCTTGGAGGATCTTTAATTATGGGATATAGTTCAATCTCCCATGGTGACTCCTCCTGCACCTGCTCCTTCACCATTGTTGGATGCAGATTTCGGGAAGAAAAACACTAAGGCGAAGATGATTATTTGTGATGCGGCGAGGGACCACATCATACCCATATGACTAGTAAAGACTATGCATTTGAGATATGGGCATCCTTGTGCAAGATTTAACAAAGTCCAAACCAGAACTAGAAGATGGTTTTGCAGGACAAGCTTAGGAGCATTCAGATGCTCGATTTTGAGACGATCACATCATACCTAAAAAGATTCACTAAGATCAGAGATGAGTTAGCAACGATAAGAGAGATTGTATATCCATATTTTTGGTGAGGACAAGTTTGAATAGCATTTTCAAACCTCGGGGGTTCATTTGTATAAGGCATTATTACCTGGGAGGTCATGCCTACTTGGGAGAGACTTTGGGACGACTTCGTACAAGAAGAGTCAAGGTGCAGCTATGGGTCTTCAGGACAACAACATATGCTTGAGGGGGATGAGGATCTTGCTCTTTGGTCAAAGGGAAAAAATAATATCGGAGAGGGTGTGAGAAAGGGTCCCAAGGGAGGGACCCAACCATAGAAGAGTGGCAGTGGGCAGAAGAAGTACATAAGAAAAGTGAGATGCTTTGCTTGTGGTGAGATGGGCCACTATGCTGGACAATGTCCTAAGAGGAAAAAGAAGAGGCGACATGATGGTATGGCAACAACAACAGAGGAGGATGAGTTCGCTACTCAGTTTGCGAGGGAGTGTGTGTTCGTCAGTTGTTGTTCAGTTGATGCACCATCCAACGTTAGGTGGGGAGACAGAGTTGAGGAGGACCTATTGAATCATAGTAGTGATTCAGAGGGATCTCATACCCAGTTTTTGAGTACACCATCTACAAGGGTGACTGGTCCACCCGGGACAACTTCAGTTTCAGAGTTGCTAAGACAAAGAGTGGGTGTAGGGGATTCAGAGAATCAGATATTGATGAGGAGGAGGAGCAGGGCACCACAGAGGCTTGAGCCTTACTTGGCTATGGAGTCGAGCATATTAGGTTCAGGATCCACTTCAGGTGGAAGTCACTTGGTGAGAGGCCAAGTTGAGGATTTTGATGAGATGCCAAGATCCATATACTCTTGGTGAGATTCCAAGAGGGAGAGACTCTTGTTGAGATGCCAAGAAAGAGACTCTTGGTGAGATGCCAAGAGTAGTGATCATTGGTGATATTCCAGGAGGTAGAAATCCTTGGTGAGAGACCAAGGTGAGGATCTTGGTGAGATGCCAAGACTTAGAGACTCTTGGTGAAATACCAAGAGATGCGACTCATTTGCATGCCATGAGTATAGGACCTTGGTGAGATACCAAGAAAAGGATATTGGTGAGATGCCAAGACATAGAGACCTTTGGTGAGATGCCGAGGGAGAGATATTTGGTGAGATGCCAAGATCTAGGTGATCTCAGGTAGGTGGAGATGGAATTCCATCTAGAGGTCAGGCAGGTCGACATATTAGTTTCAGGGTTGAGCAAATAATTGTTAGGACAGGTCGAGTAGATCAAAGACAAAGGCCACTTTGATGAGAGGGTACATCCATAGTCACCTAGGCCTTGTCAGGAGGCAAGGAAGTCCACAACTTGGATGAGATTGATTGGTGAGAAACACTTTCCTCGCTAAAAGGGAGTGTTGAGTTTTGGTGTACATTGGGAAGTGGTTCCCTTGTGGTTTTGAGCCTCTAACCAGAAGAGAATGATGTTGGTACCTCTGTACCTTGTACTTTATGTTTAATTTCACTTTGACTTAGGATATTTAAGTCAAAAGTGAAATTTTCTCATTTTAGCCTAAAGTGACTATTAATTCACTCCGTGGGTGAATTAGGAGACATAAAGTGAACTTAGGGAACTTAACCCAAAGTGGGTTTTGAGTTGAGATTATTGTGGGATGATCTCAACCATTTATTAGGGATGGATTGAGATGATCCTATCCATCCCCATTTAGGTTTCCTTATGGATTTCTCAAGGAGGGCGCAAGGGGCCAATAAAGGCTCATTCATTCATTTACTCACTTGGAGAGCTTGAGAGGGAGTATGAGGATCAAGCTGGAAGCATTGAGAGAGGGAAACAAGGGCACCTCCTTCTCATTATCTTGTGGTGATCACTCTTGCTTGGAGGAGGGCACACACCTAGTAGGGAGAAGCTACACTTGGAGGATTGCAGATTTGTTTTGTTTCAGTGGAGAGGTAGCACTCAAGAACACATTTGTGTGAAATGGATTCTTCTTCAGAGCATCCAGGGTTAAGGGCGCATCACTTCAGTGGATTTGGAAACAAGGGGAAGAGGCGCACTAGTATTGGGCACATTTCTTCCTGGTTCCTTTGGCAAGTCTCGAGAGGAGCTTGTGTGTATACATGTTCCATCATATTGTATTTCTTGTTGTATCTCATGATTTAGACACCACTTATATATACTTCCGTTCCAAATTGGTTTTCGCCGGGGGGGTTTATCCAGGATCATGTTCACCAAAAACACTTGTGTTCATTTTATGCATGCTTAGAGTGTAGATCAACTTATTTGTGTTGTAAAGATCTAGAGTGTTACTTGTTTTCAAATATATTTCATGCACTAACCAGTGGTTCGAAAACATTTGCAACGACACCTTAAAGAACACTTAACCACAAAAACTTGGGTAAAAAGTTACTAAACTGTTTGCTATCCTAAAACACAACAAATGACAGTTTTGGAGATTGAAACTTAGAGCCAATCTGAAGGTCAAAGACATACCTTATTTGGAAGCCTCATAGTTCCTCAATTTTCTTCAAGTGGGGGATTTTTACTAATCTTGAAACTAGTCTTAAACAAGTCATTTTGGTATTTGTATTATAAATTTTTATTAGTGAAGGTTCAAACTGTGAAATTTTCAAGAGTTTAGGAAGTGATATGATAGTACTACATGTCAAGGTTTTACACTCATAAGGGTTCAAATTTAAGAGATATATAAAGACAAAGGTCAGACATCTAGACATACTCCAAATTAAGGGTTTGAAAGGTACATAACTCACAATTGACATAACGTCTGACTGTGTTGACAGGGATAAATTTTCCTTGCAACAGTAAGGGGTACTACCTGGTACACTGTCCCAACTAGACTATGCATCGTTTGGTTTAGGAGACCCATCTAGAATTTGGCCCGGTTTCCATTGCTAGTTTTGGGTTTTACTTGTTGTGTTCTGGTCTACCAATGAAGGTGGATGATGGATGGTTGTGCAATTCAAATATGTAGATGAAGACTATGTATTAAAAGAAAACTAATATATTGCTAATCTATGCTACCATATCCTAGCTAGGAGCATACTAAAGTAATCGGGCGAGCTGTAAATGAAACCGAACTCTGCATAAAACCCCCACACAGGTATCTAGAATGAAGGTCTGAGGTTAGAAACATGTACACACATACATATAACTAGAACAATCTAAATTATATTTATGCATACGTTAACAACTCAACAAGCTCAAGACTTGAATATATATGAAAGAATGATCAAAACTATAGAATAACATTGAGTGCATAAGATCAATCTATAAGAAAACAACATTATTATAGTCCATGTGAACAACATACATCCCACTTGAAATAGTTCAGAACAAAGACAACTTCACACATAAATTCTTCTTTCTTGCAAAAATTGGCCTTGGGGGATTTTCTATGTCCTTGAATTAGTTTTTGAGTCTATACAGTGCTTGAAGAGACCGTACAAAATGGACATCTTCTTTATTTTATACAATCACTTGTAATTACTAAGTGACTCTTTGTATTCCCCTTAAAGAAGTTGTTACAAAACTATTCAGTTTCCTTTTTCTCAATGACAAGTGTACATAATAAGGAAAAAATTTAGGTTGGTTGAGAAAAAGACAAAATAGAAGATAGGTAATAACAATTTCTAATTGTTGTTTTGTCTTATTCATGACTCTTGTCCTTGAGGTAAATTGTCCACACCTCTAGCCGATCATACAAGGAAATGATCCTTTGGTAGAGTAATTCATCTAGTGCTACAATGTGCATAACTATGTTGTTTTTTTATGACCAACATATCCTTAGATAGAGTAGCCATGAATTCTTGGATCATGGCGTGGACTCCGATAGGCTATATAATATGTTTCTCTATCAAGTCTGCGATCACTTTGGTAGCTGATTCAAAGACCTTTCGCCGATGATTAGTGTTGTCTTGGACTTTGTCCACTAACTCCTCCATGACCAGGTTTTGTCCAAGTTCTTTAATTTAGGAAGTTGACATCCTTTGATTAATTCCTGAGAAACCTTATGTAATTTCAAGCATATTGCCATTGATTTGGTAGTTTCTTTATTATCTCTTTGCCGAGCCTGTTGACAACACTCTAATGAGTGGATATTTGTTTTCTTCTCCATTTTAGAGGGACAATAAAGCTCAGTTGGTGCATCAAGATTCTTCGCAATCCATTGGATGATATAACTCATCCTCTCCCGAATCGTGTTAAAATGTGTAAGCTTTGCTTGTACCTAACCATGTTGATCTATGAAAACAACGCTTGCTTACTGGAAGATATGTAAATTTGCATACATGTCTATGATGACTTCTTTGAGCTCTGTTCTTACTTTCTTAGTGCTTGCTTTGAAATTATGGACACTTCTTTCGTCTACTTTCATTTGTTGGAGTTTTTTTTATAATTCCCTTATTCTTGCTTATTTTTCTAGGTTTTGCTGGCACAACCTCCTAATATTGTCTTCATTAGAGTTCATGAATGCAATGCTAGCTGAGGCGGTGGCTATTGGATTTTCCCTGATGTCTCATGTTATGGGAACTTGCGTAAGGACTAAGATCAACATTCCTTCAGTTGTTCGTACTTTCTTTACTTGCTCTTCCAAGATCTTGCCAAACTTGATATCATAAGTGAAGCTTCTCAAATTGGGAACCTCACTTGGTTGAATTGGAGCCCAAATCCCTAGTCCTAAATTATTGAACGATGCCTTTGTGATGGTGCTTGATATTTATGCTTCTGGGATGTCAATATCCATTGGTTGATTGCCATCATTCCTCGTCTCAACATATTTTTTTTGTCTCTCTTCTTCGGCTGCCTTATCAGTTGTTTCCTTGGTTTCCTTTTCTGCAACTTCTCTTGCTTCTGATACTACTTTTTCTTTTGCCTCCCTCTTCTCGACCTCTCTTTTTGTTGTGGCCTTTCTTCAGCTTCAGGTGCAACTGTTGCTTTAGGTTTGGCTTTGGCCTTCTCTGCTTTGATCTTTCGCTTCTTCTTAGCATCATCATTATTTTTCTTGTAGAATTTCTCCTTATCCCTTCTTTTCTTATCGTCTGTCATTTCTTCTTTTTCTACTGGTCCTAAGTGCACATAGACAAAAACGAGAGATGAACTCTCTGCTGCTTCCTTTTCTGTGTTCTTTCAAGCTTCTTCTCTTGCTTTTATTCATTTGTGACCCTTCCTATGAGTTGACCATGTCTATGGAATATAACATCATCAGAGGTTCATTCACTATGATGCACTTCTTCCTCATCCCAAGTCTCTGTTGTGTATTCCAAGGGGAGTCCCATTTTGTTGAAATTATCTTTTACGACCCCCTTTGGGTCGTGCCTTTTGAATTTTTCTTGTCCAAAGTGATAAGACTACATGGTGTTTACCTCTTCTTGCTCTTGCTTGGTGTTTGAGAAGAAGTAAGTGCATTCATACAAAAATAGTGGTGGCCATATCTCTTTCTTACCCCAACAGAATATCCCTTCTACTCCATGGATTGCAATTTGATACACTATTTCTTGGAGCACTAATTTGTCTGGCATGAATCAAGGAAGTAGATGAGGGGGCTTCATAGCACCAAACACCCTTATATAAGTGCCATGTTCCATGAGGTACTAGTCCCCGATTATTCTTATAATGACTATTTCCTTATCATTCATGCATGGGGGCATTGTGTAAAATGTCAATTCATACAGGGGGGCAATAAATGCTCACATATCTTCCGATATTTTGTTTGATATTTGTGCTCCCATAAAACTTTGTAGTATATGTGGATTGTTGGGTCCAAGGGCTGCCATATCCATCCCATCCCTGGGTACTAGTGAGACACACACATAATGTCCAGGAGGTACGAGGACATATGGAAACTTGGGAAGGTCCCGGGTTGGGCTTATGCGACCATGGTGAGGGCCACTGTCAGATTTGCTGATAAAATTTCATCCCAATTGAATGACAGTCCCTCATTTGCACAATAATAGATCAAAGGCATGTATGATAGGGAGAACTGGGATGCATTTGGTTCATCGTACAATTGACATAACATAGCCACCATATATTGATAAGGTATTCTCAAGGAAATTGTGGGGTAACCTCCCTTGGGCCCGTGCTTGAACTGTTTATCAGGTTTGTACCACTTAGGGCATAGTTCTTTAGATGTGCATTGGAACTCATCAATAAGCTTATTGTCTAGCTTTCTCACTCCTTTGTCTAGTTGTTAACATTTTTCCAGATCCCCAAGGTGAAATGATGCTATGAGTTCCCCCTTGGCATTGCGAATGCATCTATTTCTCAGATCAACACGTTTTATGATCCAACTAATGGCATCAATGCAAGGGAAGACAACAATGTGGGTTGTGGCTATGAATATTCCAGATCTTTGGATATTTTTGAACACTTTCAACTCATCTTGGTCTTCGGCCTTGGCAGAGAAGTTTGATTTCTTAAACATGTGATACACATCATCCCACTTGAGTGTTTCTTCCTCCTTTTCCAAGAGTCTAGAGGTTTCATCGTATGTGGCTCCAACTACATCTGGTTCATCTTGGGTTTGTCGACTACTACTAGAGGCCTCGGTAACAAATGTCTTGCTCGCTGCTTTTTTGGGAGCCATATCTGAACCTGCAAGGAAAAGGTGGGATTAGTGCGAAGATCAAAATCACAACTGATGCGAAATTTAGTCTAACTGAGAATATTTAAATACCAAAGGAATTGCTTGAGTTGATGCTTGGTGGGAGATCATCATCCAAGGACAATAAAATGATAACATGCATGGTTAACGATTTGCTGAAAATTGGAGAAGACAATGGCTTAAAAAGTGCTTAGAAGTAAAAAATTGGAGGAAATGATGTCAACTTCTCCGATGAAAATAAGAGAAGTTAATGACAACCATTTCGAAAGATATCAGAAGAGTTGGTGTCAGAAGCACCGACGAATATCGACACAATTGATGTTAAAAGCTCAGATATGCAATTGTTCATCGGATAAGTTGATAGGAAGTTCACCGAGTTAGGGAGCAAGGATTAAAGAAAATCGACAAAGTTAAGTTTAACTCCTCTAATCCTATCAGAGAAGTTGATACAAACTCCTCCAATATGATCAGAGGAGTTAATGAGAAAGTCCCCGATAAGCTTATGAGCAGCAGAGAGGTTGGGATCGACTTCCCCGCAGTTAATCTAAGAGGTTAAGGCTAAGTTTGCCGATAATTATTGATAGAGATTGAGGGGAGGTTTCCGATTTGTCGATCCTCGAGAAAGAATAAAATGTTAATGCTCCACACTAATCTTTATTGCAAAAGATTTACCCCGATCCCAAAATTGAAAGCTTCTGTTAAGGGATTTCGAGATTTGCTCTTGTAATCAATCCTTCGATCAAGGTTAAGGAAGCCTTTGTTTCATGACAATGCACTAGATCTATAGAAATCGACTAAGAGCCAGGGCTATGCAGGTATCGATGGTATTTATCAACATCCTTGAGCTGTAGTGGGGCACAGACACTAGGCTTGATCGAGAAGAATCTGCATAAACCTTGATGGCTTGACAAGGAAATAATGTAGGGTTATGGGGGGCAGAGGTGAAGAATATTTTCGTAGTGGTCATGGGGAGCCTCATGGTTTCTAGTGCAACAATAAATAAACAAACAATAACATACATAACCCTAACCCTAGAATGAACACAAAAGGAGTGTTGAAGGCTTACCTGGCGGTTTAGTGACACATGTTGAATAGGTTAGTTGAGGGCGAGGGACTTCGAGCTTGGTGCTTGGCTACTCAAAAACTATTCTTCTTCTTTTGGAAATCAACGTGACACAACTAATCAGGGGAGGTTGAGCGCCTTTATATATGAACTTGTGTGAGTCTATACATTAAATGCGGTTGGTGAAGAACATTTTTAATTGGCAAAGTTGATGGCAGGTCTGCCGATGTACATTGGAGGAGTTCATGGGAAGTCCCTACGATGTATATCGAAAAAATTTCCATTGAATATGTCATACTTCATCGAAGAGGATGATAATCACTCCTTCGATGTACCAGAGGAGTTAGTACCAACTCTTCCAATGCATCAGAGGAGTTGTCATTAACTTTTGCGATTGTGGGAGGGGGGGAATTTTTCGCTATAAAAAAAGTTGGAGGTAAATCCTTCGATATTTATCAGAGGAGTTAATGTTAACTCCTCCGATGAACATCAAGGGAGTTTCAATTAACTTACCCAAAAACAACAAAAACTTAACTTGAAATTTCATAAGTGTTTCAATTTGAAGACAACGACTTGGTTGAACAATGAAGCTTGAGGAACAAGTTTTAGAGCAAGATGAAGAAACCACTAGAGGAGTTTTTCAAAGTTGAAAAATACATGGGGCCCCATTTTATTGAGAGGACTTTGTAGATAGATTACAAGAAAATGGAGGGTTGTAGTGCATGGGCACAATAGATTGGAAGATCTATTTTTTATGATACAAAATTTGTGATAAAGAAGAAAAAGAGGATAATTATTATTTTCTCACATGGTTCCAAAGGTTCCTCCAAAATTTATTTCACCAACTAAACCTCCAGAGAGCTCAATCACAACCTAAGAAGAAAAATAAGAAAATTTTCACCAGATTGAAAAGGTGGAAAAAAAGATGAATGAAAACATCGCACATATGGAAAATAAGATGGATGAAAATAGGTATCAAATGGAAAGTAATAGGAATGAAAATTGGGAACATATGGAAAATAAAATGGATGAATTACAAAAATCCACAGAAGCCATGCTCTTAGAGAGGATCCCTAAAAGGGACATGGAGATCCAAGGAAATCATGAAAATAAGGAGAACAATAGTGTTGAGTCTCAATCACATATGGGGAGTATTTTATCACATTGGAGAGCACAAATACTGAATTTCATAATCATTCATTACTCCAAGATCTACATCATCAAGGCTTCAAGTCAACACCAAGGAAATACTTCATTCCAAAGATCGATATGAGGGAGTTTGATGGCAAAGATCCTATAACATGGATATTCTAGATGGAACAATTCTTTGATCTACACCAAGTGCCAATCTTACAAAAATGTACCTATTGTATCCTTGCATTTAGAAAATGATCATTTTGTTTGGTATCGATGGCTTTGTGAAAGAAAAAAGAAGTCTATTATCTCTTGGTCCATTTTTACGGATGAAATGATATCACATCATGGGGATATTAAGAGCAATGCATTCTTTAGTCAGTTGATAAATCTTCGGTAGAAAGGTCCAATTATAGAGCACATTCAATGATTCCAAAAGTTTAGTTTTGGGGTAAAGAATGCTCCCGAGGAAAATTTGTTAGATCTCTTTACGAGCACTTTAAAGGATAACATTCAACATGAGGTGTGTCTCTTTGAACCTGAATCCCTAGAGAAAGCTTTCAATATGGAAAGGAAAGTGGAAAACAATATGGCTACCAAAAGGGTGACCACTAACAACTATAGAGAGCATCATGTTCCCTCTCATAACCTCACTCAACCGACAAGGTTGACACCTCAACAAATGGATGAAAGAAGAGCAAAGGGACTATGTTTCAATTGTGACAACAAGTTTAGTAAGGGGCATAAATGTAGTGAGAAGAAATGATTCTACATAGACTATGAAGAGGAAGAAGATTAAGAATTGGAACCATCACAAGATATATATCTAGAAGAGATTAATCCAACAATATCTTATCATGCATTGACTGGCATCAATACCCCACAAACTCTCAAGATACAAGGATACATAAAAAATAAAAAGGTAACAATGTTGAATGATTCTGGTAGTACCCATAACTTCATCAATTACAAATTAGCAAAATACCTCAATTGCTTTTTATTTCCTGCACCGAAGTTTCAAGTAATGTTTGCAGATGGAGGTACCATAAATTATTTTGGGAAGTGCCATAATATTAAGCTCAATATGAGGGAGTATTTATTGGATAGTCCTATGATTTCCATCCAAATGGGTGGTGTTGATGTTGTATTAGGTGTAAGACACCCAACCCCCTAAGTACTTTCTAAGGGACATGGTATAAATTTTTCACTTCTTTTTTCGTAGACTCACACCCTAATTAAAGGCTTTCATTGTCTCCTTCTCATCAAGAGCTTTCCAATGATATTTAATTAGCCTCAAACAAGCTTTTGGATTGAAAATTAGATGCTATTTGAAATTCAAGGCATCGAGGCCCACATAGGAAACTGTACAATGCCATGTGTCACTGCTCTAACACCAACATGGAGACTCATGTTGCTGCAACACCATTGCTACAACACCTGTTGCTGCAACACCCACTGCTGTAACTCCTCTGCAACACCTCTTGCTGCAACAACACATGTGTTTTAAAGCTTGTTGTTGCAACACATGTTCAACAACATCTGTGTTGAACTTATGGCATCTATAAAATAGAGAAAGATAAAAATAAAACAAAAAGGAGGTATTTCACAAATGAATAATAGAAAAGGGAAAGATAGGATAGAGAGAACAAAGGATAACTAATATCCTTAACCAACAATAATACCAATTTCCACAGGGCGTAAGCAAATTCTGTAAATCGCCCAAATTTATGATTTAGCCTCTAAAAGCATGTTTTCCGAACTCAAAATGGGGGTGACAGGTCCTTTTGCCACAAATACCATCCTATCTTTTCTCTAAACAAAACATAAACATCCCAAAACCAATTTTATTTCAATCCAGCTAAATTAACTCCGTAAAATCTGTTTGCATAGCCAATCTAATATGTAACACACATAGAAAACTCCTGAGTCTCTCTCCATATTTCTCTTCTTTTTAAAAATTAAAATCCTATTTATAAATTTTCCATCCTCATAGTGTAAAGGAGTAATTGTGTACTTTTACTGTGTTTTACCTCCAACCATAATTTAAGGGAGTTTTGGCTAAGGTAAGAAATCCTTCACAGTAAACTCTAAATTTCTACCGGGACTTACTGCCCACCACAAATTAAGGGATTCTTCCTTAAATTGTAGGGAATGTAGCACCCTTCATAGCTACACCATACGAATATAATTTTACTTGTAAACTATATGAAATGCCAAATTTGTCATATTTTTCAAAACACCATTTAATATAAATGCTTATAAATACCCAAATAAAATTCATGAGCTTCTCCACCTCTTGTCCATAGGAATGAATTATATGGTTTACCATGTAAGGCTTCCTCCTAGAAAATAATTGGAAATTTTGAATAATTATCGAGAGCTTCTTTCTGGAAAATTAAATCTCTTGGGATTAAAACTCCCCACAATAAAAAATATGTTTTACCAGGGATTACTTCCCACTTGAATTCATGCAAATATTTACTACTTTTTAAGGAAAAAGTCACAATTCATCTTTACTTTTCTACATGATTTACTGAGAACTAGGTAAGAATTCTATTCTTATCATGTCTTAATAAGACATAGATTAAATTAAAAAAACATAATTCATGATTTTCCTTTTATTTCACATATTCCTTATGTTAAATACTTTATCCTTTCAACTATATAGCCTAGGCTTATGAGACCAGAATTATAGTCCATCTTTCATTTTAGGGCTCCCCCTTTTCAAGCTTATCATGCTCATCATGCTGGCTAGAAGTTAAGGGTTTTTACCCATACACTCACAAATTATTTTGCACTCAACTAAGAATTCCAATAATTTCTTAAGGATTGTCCATTAACTAGGGACAACTCACCTCTCGTAACTAATCTACAACTTCAATATTAAAGGAAGAAACACTCATTTAACATAAATTATTCATTCTTTCTTCAAATGATTTGTGAAGACTATATCAACTTAGTCTTCACTACTAACACATAATAACTATTCATGCAAATGGGCTGCAAATGCCCAACCAACACTATGTTCTTACTCAGAGCTAAAAATAAGCACTTACAACAACCATTAAAAACATAGATAGTTAGAAGCAAACAACAAAATATATTTTCCATGACACTCTTCAGATTTTATAATCATCCATGCACAAGGAGCATAAATTTAACTACTTGAACATTGATCCAGGTGGATATCGGTGGCTGCCCACCTTTTTCAACTGGCTCAAAACAACTTTCTGGCAATTTTGGTAATTTACTATTTTTAGCAGTTTTCACTTCCGGAGCCGTTTTGAGGCCCAAAACGATGTTTTTTGGGAAAACAGGTTTTCAATATGTGGCTGCCTTTGATATTGTGCCTAAAATGAATCTCCTCAATGATACCTTTCCAATGGGCTATCATACGCCTAAACTGAAGATTGTATGCAAAACTTACGACCCCAGGAAGTTGATGTACTAACTTACCCAAACGGGGCCCACATGAATTTTGGCACTTCATCTCCTAGGGTTAGGTTTTTGGATGTCTAGGGTTTTTAGCATTCCTGCTTATTGTAAAAAGGCCTTTAGATCCTCATAGTAATAATCTTCTTGCGAATGAGCACAACTGTCACATATCTTCTCAGAGATAAGCCGCCACCATTCCAACAAGCTTGTTTCTGCTGCATTTTACAGTTTCAGTTTTACTGTATCTCTGTTATTTTGTGTTAAGCACCTGTTAATAATCTGTAGTCATTTCGTTCTACACATAAAATCTGGATCAGTGGTATCAAAGTGGTCTGCTCCTTGTCGTCTTAATGCATGTCCCCAACGAGGTTGGAGTACAAAGAGTTGGGTCTCGAGCTTGTTTCTCTTGAGGACAAAAGTTCTCGCACGCCAAAGCGACCCATCATGGCAGGAGAAAAGAAACATGATGGGACAAAATATCCTTTCAAATTGTATATTGAGGAATCCCTCACGCAACAGAGGAAAGGGATGATGGATAGTTTCACACAAATCCTTCGGCGTTTTCCAACAAGCGACACATCTTCTTCAAGTGGAGGTGCAACCCCCTTCAAGGTACAAATAAACTTCGATATTCCTATATTTGAAGGTTAGATAGATGAAAATGTTGTAGACAAGTGGTTGAATCTACTTGAAGGGTATTTTTCTGTCCATAACTTTTCGAATAAAGAAAAGATTACTTTTGAGCTCCTCAAAGCCGTTCCCCATGTCAAAGATTGGTGGGAAAATTTCTGTGAGCAAAAGGAAACAAAGGAAGCCTCATTATTTATAGTCACGATCACCTGGGAATCCTTTAGGGATGCTATTAAGGAAAAATACTACCATGTCAGAAGTTATGACCACTTGTATACCAAATGGACCACACTGCGGCAAGAAAGAGACCAAGCAATGCCAGATTTCACAAATATCTTCCATACCTTGTGCACCGAGATGGGTATCAAATATTGAGAGCGACATCTGGTGCTCAAGTATTGTGGTGCTCTGCATAGATACATCCAGACCTAAATGGAATTTCTAGACGTCTCATCCTTGGGTGCGGCCTACCGATATGTCGTCAAAATCGAGCAGAAGCTCAAACAAAAGACGCGACAATTTGGGCCTGGGAACCCCTCACAACAAAAGCCAGGAAAGGGCAGCCCCAACCCACAGAACAAAAGACATATCAAATATGGAAAGTATCAGGACAACCGGTCCAAGCCACAAGCAAAGAAGGACACCGGAAAGACAAAGAAAGATACCAGAAAGTGGTGCGACTTCCATAAGACCCCTTGGCATAACACTGCTGAATGCCGCTCAAAGCAGTCGCTGGTGGCCGAAGTGAAAGAATCTGAATCAGATGCATATTTTGACTCTGAGCCAGAACCAGAAATGGGAAGACAGATCATTGACGCGGAACTCTGTGCCACCGTTGCTACCACCAAGCTCCAGCCTGGTGAACCAGACGAGCCAGAAGAAGGAGAGTGCCTCTTCCATTCACAAATGTGGGTAAAAGGCACCCCACTACACTTCATCATCGATAGTGGTAGCTAGAAGAACCTCTTCTCAGTAGAGGTTGTCAAGCGGTTGGCCCTACCGATAACATCGCACCCACAACCTTACATCATTGGATGTCTCCTCCAATGAAGCGATCTCTGTGTCAACCAACAATGATGACTGTCATATGACATAAAGCCCTTCAAAGACGAGGTATTGTGTGATGTTTCTCCTCTCAAAGTTTGTGATGTTCTTTTGGGAAAACCTTATTTATGAAAATGTCATGCTGTATATGAGTCTAGGCCTCATAGTGTTATTATTACTTTGAACAAGAAATTGTACAGGATACCCACGACAGTCCCACCCAGTGCTATTTCCTTGATCTCTGCTAAGCAATGTAGGAAGGTCATCTCTCAAACAAGGAAGTTTGTCTTCTTCGTGATTTGCTCTCAGAATAAGCGAAAGATCACAACCACATTCAAGGTCTCCGCGACCGACCTCTCCACACAGTAGAAGAAAGTAGATAAGGTCATGGAAGAATACTTGGATATCTTCTCCTCAACTACTGGGGTAACTTTGCACTGCCAGGTCGAGCACCCCATCGATATGACCCTCGACGCACCCCTGCCCAATGGGCCAGTCTAAATCTGCTCTCTATTAGAGAATGAGGAGATCAGGTGACAGATCCCATAACTACTTAACAAGGGGCACATCCATCCCATCTCATCACCTTGCGGGCGCCCAATTGTGCTGGTACAGAAGAAAGATGGAACCTGATGACTCTGCATTGATTACCAGGATCTGAATAAAATCACAGTCAGAAACCAGTACCCGATTCCCCGAATCGACGAACTCCTTGATCAACTCACGGGGGATAAACACTTTAGTAAGATTGATCTAAAGTTTGGCTACCACCAGGTCTCGATAGAATAGACAGATGTATGGAAGACCGCCTTCAAGTCAAAGGAAGACCTTTTTGAATGGTTGGTCATGCCCTTTGGTTTGAAAAATTCTCCAACCAATTTCATGAGGATGATGGTCGATATCCTAGGACCATTCACCAATACTTTTGTAGTGGTGTACCTGGATGACATTCTCATTTACAACAAGATTTGGGCCGAACACTTGAAGCATATTCAGCAGGTTCTGCACACCCTGTGGCAACACAAGCTATACGCCAACTTGGAAAAATACTCCTTCGACATGGACATGGTCCATTACCTAGGCTACATTTTTGGTCAACATGGCATACATGTGGATCCAACCAAGATCCAAGTCATCTGTGACTGGCCAGCCCCAACCACACTCACTAAGTTTCAAAGCTTCTTGGGCCTTGCCAATTTCTACCGCAGGTTCGTGTTGGGATTCTCTCATATTGCATGGGCCCTTAGCCAAATAACTAGGGGTGATGGCAAGGATAAATTTGTGTGGGGATGGTCCCAACAACAAGCATTCGATGATTTGAAGCAATGCTTGTGCTCAGCCTCAATACTTTCACTACCAGACCTGCAACAACCCTTTGAGATAGAGACAAATGCTTCAGACTATGCTGTGGGTGTCGTTCTCACTCAACACGACCACCCCGTGGCCTATCATAGTGCTACACTATCGGATGCTGTCTATAAGTACCCTACTTACGACAAAGAAATGTACTCCATTGTGAAAGCATACCTCTAGTGGAGACATTACATTCTTGGGAGGGAGACAGTCATCCACACTGATCATAATCCACTGCAGTTCATGCAGACACAAGGAAAATTGCAGAATGAACGCCATCAAAATTGGTCCACATACTTGCAGCAATTCCACCTCAACATCAAGTATAAAACATGACGCACCAATCGCGTCGTTGATTGCCTCAGCATATCACCAGTCACGACACTCACCACGGTGCTAGAATCTTGTGGCCATGAGACCTCTGGATGGCTCCAACTCTATGAGACAGACCCAGACTTCACCGCCACCTACCAAATGTTGGGTGCAAACACAATTGTCGATAATTTCCATCTTCAGGATGGGCTGTTGTGTCATTTGGGCCAAATCTGTGTTCCATCAAGTGAGTGAGCAAAGCTGATCTGGGAAGCCCACTACAGTCGGGTGGCAGGACACTTTGGCGTCGAAAAGACAACAACGATTCTATAGAAACATTTCTACTGGCCGAAACTTCGATAGGAGGTCAACAAGTATATCAGGTCCTGCACTGCATGCACTATTGCCAAACCGACCACTAAGAAACAAGGCCTGTAGAACCCTCTTCCTACTCCTAATAGGCCATGGGAATCCATCTCAATGGACTACATGTCCGGTCTCTCGTCCAACAAGTGGGGAAACGACTATGTTTTGGTGGTGGTCGATCGCTTTTCTAAGATGGAGATTCTGGTAGCCTGCAAGAAGAGCATCACAACAGAGGCCACTACCAAGCTATTCTTTGAACGAGTCTGGGTGTATTTTGGAATCCCACAAACCATTGTCTCAGATCGGGATAGTCGGTTTCTCAGCACATTCTGGTCGAGCCTCTGGTCACTGCTGGACACCAAGCTCACCAAATCCATGACCTTCCACCCCCAGACAGATGGTCAAACCGAGGTCATAAATCGAATGATTGTGCATATCCTTCGCATGTATAATTCAAAGCACCCTCACACATGGGATGAGATCCTTTCCTATGTCCAACATAGCTACAATTGAGTCATGCATAGCTCAACTGACCATGACCCCTTTTAGGTGGGGTTGGGATTTCAACCATTGGGTCCCATAAATGTTGCACTTCCCCTTGCGGTCACCTCGACCGACTCATCTCCTGCTCCAACTAAAGCTGACAAAGACACCCGGTTCATTGAGTGGATCCAGCACATCCACCAACAGGTTTAGGATATCCTACGAAAATCCAATGACAAGTACAAACATCGCCATGATCAACATCGGGTGCCACATAAGTTTCAGGTGGGTGACAAAGTTTGGTTGCACTTGCAGAAAGAATGCCTTACATGACCCCATCGGAAGCTTTTCCCACTCCATTATGGGTCGTACACCATCACCAAGGCCGTGGGGGATAATTTTTTTGAGCTCAACATTCCTCCTTTCCTTGGCCTGCACCCAGTGTTCAACGTGGATCTCCTTCGCCCTTATTTCCCACCATTATTGGACACCTCAGAAGTAGCAGAACAACTGACACCAACAGAGCTCAACCCCGACTGCATTCAACAAGAATCCAATCATGAGATTTTGGACACATATATCAAGAGCACTTGACAGCAAAGGATCCAACTTTATCGAGTCGTCAAAGCAGGGTAGCTCCTGCACCAAGGCAAGTGGCTCACCTGTGGCCAAATTCAGTAGAAATTTCCTCCTCTCATGGAGGACCTCAACGCAATGGAGACCATTTCTTCTTAAGGAGTGAGGATTGATCCAGGTGGATATCGGTGGCCACCCATCTTTTCCAACTAGCTCAAAACAATTTTCTGGCAATTTTGGTAATTTACTATTTTTAGCAGTTTTCACTTCCGGAGCCGTTTTGAGGCTCTAAACGATGTTTTTTGGAAAAAAAGATTCGCAATATATAACTTCCTTCATTATTGCACCTAAAATAAATCTCCTCGATGATACCTTTCCAACAGGCTATCATACGCCTAAAACGTAGATCGTATGCAAAAGTTACGGCCCTGGGAAGTTGATGTACTAACTTACCCAAACGGGGCCCACATGACTTTTGGCGCTTCATCTCCTAGGGTTAGGTTTTTGGATATCTAGGGTTTTTGAAATTCCTGATTATTGTAAAAATTCCTTTAGAACCTCATTGTAATAATCTTCTTGCGAATGAGCACAACCGTCACATCTCTTCTCAGAGATAAGCCACCACGATTCCAACAAGCTAGTTTCCGCTGCATTTTACAGTTTCAGCTTATTTTGTTATTGAATAGAAAACCAATTTTACTGTATCTCTGTTATTTTGTGTTAAGAACCTATTAATAATCTGTAGTCATGTCATTCTGCTCATAAAATCTGGATCAGTGGTATCAGAGTGGACTTCTCCTTGTCGTTTTAATGCATGTCTCCAACAAGGTCGGAGTAGAAAGAGTTGGGTTTCGAGCTTGTTTCTCTTGAGGACAAAATCTCTCACATGCCCAAGTGACCTCTCATGGCAGGAGAAAATAAATATGACGAGATAGGAGATCCTTTCAAACTGTTGATTGAGGAAGCCCTTACGCAACAGAGGAACGAGATGATGGATAGTTTCGCGCAAATCCTTTGGCGACTACTAATAGGCGACACATATTCTTCGAGCGGAGGGACTGCCCCCTTCAAGGTACAAATAAACTTCGATATTCCTATATTTGAAGGTCAAATAGACGCAGATGCTATAGACAAGTGGTTGAATATATGATCCAAAATGGATTCAAAGAAGGTTAAGACAACTTAGAATGCACAGAAGCAAATTAGAATGCTCAGAATGACTTCAGCAAGCAACAAAAGGGAAAAAAATCAAAGTTCCTAAAACTCAGTGAAAATGGCATAATCATGAAGAGCGCATCGTAAGCTTTCTAACGACACAAATGGCTCGTCAAACGGAGTTATGGATCAAAAGTTATAAGCGGTCAAAGTTTAGTCAAACTTGGTCAAACAGGCAAAAGTCAAAGTGACACGTGGCACCACTGCAAGGGTGACACGTGGCATAACTGAGTTGGCAAGATAACGTGGCATGACAGACATGTGGTCACGTTTGGTAATGACACATGTCATTGGCAAATCATATTGTGACAAGTGGCAGTTTTGGTGGACTAGTTATATGGTGCCACGTGGCACCTCTCTAATGGCTGGAATGTGCAAAAGATTATTCGACTCCCCAAGAGTTGACCTTGTGACCTCCAACAGCCCAAAGGCCCCACACTCACATGCTAACCATAATACCATGCATTGATTCTTATTTGTAAAATGATTTTAATATTATTTAATGTTTGAATACTATACAAGGCGCCAAAGGAAGGGGCTAGGCCTTCGGCCCAGCCCCTGTTCACATGCACCAGTGCCACATGACCTTACTCTTCTACTGACTTAGGGGCTTAATCCAACGAATCCACTGTATTTAGCTTATTTCCACCATATCCGCCTCCATTTATCACATTTCCACTATTTTAGTGGTCGCCTGTCAGATTTGGTAGGGCGCGCCAAAGTTGTTATAACTATTTGCCAAAAATGTGAAGGTCCATGGGATTCGACCCCCGAATCTCGGCCAAACCAACGCATAAGTTTAGTTATGCTAACCGCCATGCCAACCACCTGAGTTATTGCATAACCACCAACTTTTGGTATAAAAAGGGGGCGTCCGCTAGAGTTCAGACACACGAGAGCATAGAGAAGAGGCAGGCTGAGTGCATCCATACAGTACAGATTTGGGTGCATTATTCAAGATTTTGGCATGGATTTCGAGATCTGTCAGTCATTAATTGCGGGAGCAGTGGCACGAAAATCGAGGCAGGGGTGTCTTGGGGGCCCGAAAATGTCTGACTCGGATTGAGGCATGGAGATAGTCATTTTTAGGTAAAACGATGCCACGAACGCAGTGGTGGTGTTAGTTTTTTGATCTGAGCAAATTTTCTGTGGCTTAACTCCAGAATGAATTATACTTATGTATTTTGCCTAATTCTTTTGTGGAGTTAATAAAAAGGCCTACCCATTTGAGAGCAGGACCCAGAGACGTAGTCCACCAGGGACGAACTCTGTTATCAAGTTCTTTGTGTTCATATTGCATGATTTTGTCTCTTTCATTTTGAGATTTTCCTTCTTTATGGTGTACTTTTGTTTATTCTCATTTTATGCAATTCTTTAATAAGTCACTTGATGAAAAGATCCCGGATCATGTTAGCATCAGAGTAGTGGTATTTGACTTGAATTGTTGAGTATGAATGCTTACTAGGGCCAAGCATAAGAAGGGTGAAGGAACTCTTGAGACGTTCAATCCAGAAGGAAGAAGATGGTAGAAGAAGACAAGCATGATGAACAGGAGAAAAACTTTCACATGGTCTTTTATCGCATGTCAGAAATGGTCGAACGACTGTATGGAGATTACAAGAAGAGGATGAAGAAGAAGGAGAGGAAAAAGGAAGCACATGCAGATGATGATGCTTTGGTAAACCAAGGGGTTGGAGGAGATCCTCCTGAGCCTCCGTCTTCGCCTTCAAGTTCTAGTTCTTCCTCTGAGCATTCTCATCACTCTCAACATTATAACCATAAAGCCTCTTTTAAGAAACCATTATTAAAGCTTGATGTAAAGTTTGCTTTACCTATGTTTAATGGAGATGCTAATCCTGAAAAGTTAGACAATTGGATCCGACAGGTTGAAGTATATTGTCGTGTTCAACACATTGACGAAGAGTAAGTTAAAGTGCAACTTGCTTCTCTTCGGTTGGAAGGCATTGCTCTTGTATGGTGGGAGAGCAAGCTACAGGACAAAAGTAAGTGAGGTAAGCTTCTTTCCTCATGGTCGAATTTTATAACAGATATAAGGAAGCAGTTCTATCCATTAGGGTATTTACATAAAGCAATGATGGAATGACAAACGTTGAGACAGAGTAAAGGTCAGAATGTACAAAGTTTCACAGAGGAATTTAGGAAGAAAGCTTTAGCATTGAATATTCCTTTGGATTCTTATGAAACTTTAATGAAGTATATTGGTGCACTTCATAGTTATATTCGTCATACTTTTCTCTTGTTTAACCCCACTAGTCTTGACAAAGTTTGTGTGCAAGACACTCACCTTGAGAACACGGGGAAACATGTTCAAGAAGATCCCATGAAGAAACCTTCCAATTTCCCACAAAAGACTTTCAAGAAGTTCAAAAGGAAGGGAAAGAAGACCGCTACAGTAACGAGAGAAGGAGAAAAACCGTCTTGCACTCATTGCAAGAGGAGCGGTCACGATGACGAACATTTTTGGAAACTACATCCGGAAAAGAAATTGAAACAGTTCAGTAGAAAGGGGAAGACAAAGACTGTTGCTATAGTGCAGCAAGATCTTGGTTCCGAATCAAGAGATGAAGGAAAGATCACAACAACTGGAGTACAAGGTAAATATTCTCTTCATGCTAGTTCAAGTTCCACCGATGAATCTCATATTGATGAACGAAAGAGGAATGAGTTATTTCATATACGAGTTGTATCTAAACATACTAAGATAGATACATTATTTGATCTGGGTTCCTAAGTAAACTTAATATCTAAAGCACTTGTCAAAAAGATGGGTTTTATAATGAAACCACATCTAAAGCCTTACCCTCTTGGTTGGGTATGTGACAAAGCAAAACTTAATGTCACCAAACAATGTAGGGTTAGATTTGCTATTGCTTCAAAGTTGATTGATGAAGTAGATTTGGATGTTGTACCGCTTGATATATGTGGCATAGTGTTGGGAAGTCCTTATCTTTATGATAGAAAAGCAGTCTTCTTTCGTCATGAGAACAAATACCACCTTACTAAAGGGCGAGTGGAATATATTGTTAGAGCTCACAACATGAGGGTGAATACGACGCTTGTTAGTGCAGGACAAATGAAAAGACTCATAACCACTAATAAGAGATATGTACTCATGGTCGTCAAAGAGAAAGATGTCGGGACATCCAATGCTTTCCAAGGGTGTGATCCATCTCATAAAAAGGAATTAACTGGTATTGTTTCTAAGTATGATGATATTTTTCAGGAACTAGATGGATTACCTCCTAAGAGGGAAATCCAACATGAGATACATCTGCAACAAGATTCTCCTTTGCCTAATGTGGGCATGTATAGGATGTCAGTTGTGGAGATGACAAAGATCAAGACGCAAGTACAGGGCTTATTGGATCAAGGGGTCATCAGGCCTAGTTCATCTCCTTGTGGTTCTCTGATCGTGATGGTGCCAAAGAAAGATGGCACATGGCGAATGTGTGTCAATTACCAAGCCTTAAATAAAATCACGGTGAAAAATCGATACCCTCTTCCTCGCATAGATGATTTACTTGATCAGTTAAAGAACGCTGTTTATTTCACTAAGTTGGATTTGCAGAGTGGATATCATCAAATGAGGGTTGCAGAACATGATGCATGGAAGACTGTCTTTAAAACCAAACAAGGATTGTTTGAGTGGTTAGTTATGTCGTTTGGGCTTTGTAATTCTCCGACAACTTTCATGCGTGTGATGAATGATGTATTCAGGCCTTTCCTGGATGACTTTGTGATTGTATATTTAGATGATATTCTTGTTTTCAGTGGGACTTGGGATGAACATGTCAGGCATGTAAAGCAAGTATTGGATACTTTGCAGAGGGAAAGGCTGTATGTGAAAATGTCTAAATGTGAATTTGGCAAGACTGCACTTGTATACTTAGGTCACATCATGGGAGGAGGACAATTGAAGATTGAGCCTTCCAAAATTGAAGTGATTGTGAAATGGCCTGAGCCAAAGAGTGTAACCGAGATTTGAAGCTTCTTCGGTGCAGTCCAGTATTGGAGAAGATTCATTTCCTACTTCTCTTTTATCGCAACCCCTTTGCATGCCTTAACCAGTGTGAAGAACACTTTTCAGTGGGAAGGAAAGCAACAAAAAACTTTCAACATTTTGAAGGAGAAGATCAGTACCGCACCAATATTAGCACTGCCGAATCTTCAACAGCCGTTCGAGATCGAGACAGATGCCAGCTGATACGCCATGGGTGCAGTATTGATACAATATCGTAAACCTATCTGTTACCACTCTGAGAGTTTTAACCAAGCTGTTGTTAACTATCCTACATATGATAAAGAGTTGTATGCATTAGTTCAAAGCGTAAAGAAATGGAAGCATTACTTGTTAGGGAAGGAAACCATCATACATATCGATCACCAACCCTTACAATATCTTCAGGAACAGACCAAATTGTAGCAATCTCGACACTACAGATGGATGGGTTTTCTACAACAATTTCATTTGGTAATCAATTACAAGAAGGGTACAAGTAACAAGGTAGCCGATATGCTCTCTAGACCTCCTATTGATGCTTCTATTATTTTGAAGAATACTTCTTTATCTCATGATAGCTATGTAGAACAATATGCCATCAATGAAGATTTTAAAGAAGTATATGAGAAGCTAACCCATGGTGCACAGGTAGAGAACTATTGTCTACAGGGTAAGTTACTCTATCATCTTGGGAAGCGATGTATTCCTACAAGTGAACGAGTCCATGTAATATGAGAAGCTCATACTTCTCTTGTATTGGGGCATTTTGGGGTAGGAAAAACTATGGCTCATTTGCATAGGTTTTGTTATTGGCCTCAAATGAAAGCAATTGTAAGTAAATATGTAAAGGGGTGTGTGATGTGTTCTACTTGTAAGCCCACTAATAGAAAATTGGGGCTATACTCACCACTTTCTGTTCCATCCCATCCATGGGAGAGCATTTCCATGGATTTTGTAGGGGGTTTACCAATGACCAGAGGGGGTCATGATTATTTATATGTCGTAGTGGATAGGTTTAGCAAGATGTGTATCTTGATGCCATGTAAAAAGCAGATCATTGCTGAGCAGACTGCTAATCTCTTTTTTCAGCATGTTTGGGTTCACTTTGGATTACCCACGTCCATTGTCTCAGATCGAGATACTCAATTCCTTGGGTATTTTTGGACTAGCTTGTGGAGAATGATGGACACCAAATTGAAGAGGAGCACTGCTTTTCATCCACAGACCGACGGACAGACAGAGGTGGTAAATAGAACAGTGGTACTTTTGCTTCGAGGCTACTGCAACAAGCATCCTAAGTTATGGGATGACCAGATACCTTATGTACAACATGCTTATAATCGAGCTTTACATTCATCCACTCAAAGTTCACATTTTGAGACGTGTTATGGGTACCTACCAAAGTTTCCTATGGACTTGATGTATGGGAGAGATGTCGATGTGAATGAAGATTTCACAGAGGACATAGCCCGCAAGTTCATCCAGAGGATTCAACAGATACACCAGGCAGTCAGGGAATAGTTGGAGAAGATTCAAGCACAGTATAAAGCTCAGCATGACAAGCATAAGGTTGATCATCAGTTCCAGGTTGGAGACCGGGTATGGCTTCATATCAGCAAGGAACGATTGAAGGGTGAAGGCAAGAAACTCAAGCCCATCCGATATGGACCCTTCACTATTTTGGAGAAAAGCGACACTAATGATTTTCGTTTAGATCTTCCACCTTATATGCAGATATACTCAGTTGTGAATGTAGAGAACTTGAAACTTTTTGAGCCTCCCATGATCATGGATCAGGATGAGGAAGTTTCAATGCCATCAGTTGATGAGTTTGCACCTGAGTACTTGGATGAGTTACAAGAAGATATCATCCTGGACAGAAGGACGAGGAATTCACGCAGGGGTGATGTTGATTATCTTCGAGTAGGCTTAAAGGGCACACATCCAAGCAAGGCAAAGTGGATTGAGAAAAATAAGGTGAGGGAACTCTTCCCTCACTTACCAATTGATTGATGAAAGCTTTTGGTGGTCCAAAAAGCTCTCAGTGGGAAGGCGTGATCCAAAATGGATTCAAAGAAGGTTAAGACAACTTAGAATGTGTTAGCTCCCAAAATGAATCAGTCACTATGGTTTCATTTTGTGGTTGATAGCATGGCTATTGGTAGTTTTCTCAATTTGTTTTAAGTTTTTCTAGTAGCAAAACTTAGGTTTTAATTTATGTCTTAGAAATAAGACGATCCATAAAGGTCTTTCCTTTAAAAATTTCATGAAAAACTTTCAACAGCTAACGCGTGTTTTAAAGATGATGATTAGCTAGTGAAAGCGGCGATTTTCAACAGCTAAGGAGCATTTCCCATGGGCTGTTAGCTTGTGAAAGCGACGATTTTCAACAGCTAAGGAACATTTCCCACGGGCCGTTAGTTGGTGAAAGCAGGGATCACGTGTGTTTTCCCCATGTTTTCAAAAAATCAAAAGATGACATGCTCAACACACGTCATGTAATCATTATAATGCGCTGGTGAAAGTGGATAATGATGAAGATTCGGGTTTGCACGTCTAAATCGGATTGCAAAGCAGATCTTGTTCATAAATGCATGCTTCACGATAATGGCGTTGGAAATGGAGAATTCAAATCCATCATCACAAGTGAAGGAGCGGTACTACTTGGCTGGCGACATCAAATCAACGCATCATTTCCCCAACACGCATCATCCACAAGCATATGATAAGTTTTCGATTTTGAAAGACAACGCCGAGCGTTTTCACCAGCGCAAAACCTCGACTCAAACAACAGATTGCAGTGTTTTGTGTGCAAAATCGTCTCGGGTTCGAATTGCAGATGGAAAGGAGACATAGTGGTTCTTTTCTAAGAAAAGAATTGGACAGTCTGTCCTTTATACAGGTGCATCCAGAGGTGCAAAAACACTTCTCAGACGCAGGCTGCATGGGATATGTCGAGAAGCTACAAAACAACTGTCACCAATCAATAGCTAAAGAATTTGCTAAAACATACGATGTAAATAAAGCCGGTGTTGGGTCTTTAGAAATCATCGTGGATGAAGCTACCATTACTGCAGTGACCAGTTTACCTAGATCAGGCCAGAGTTGGTTCAAAACGACAGCAACCAAGAACCTAAATTTCAGAGCATATCTAAAGGAAGAATTCAGAAATAATGCATGGAAGAAGAGCATGCCAGTTTCCCATTTAGAGGATGAGTGGCAGGATTTGTTTAAGGGCATCCAACTCTACATAACTTCAGAAAACAGGTACAACAAACTGATGTTATACCATTTCAAGCTCTTAGACCATTTTACAGGGAAAACTCTCCTAAATTTACCTTTCTTCTTGCACAAGAGCTTAACTAAAGTCTGTAAAAAGATTAGAGCTGAACCTCTAAGTATGAAGAACACTCTTTGCCACTTTGGCCTTATTAAATTGATAATCTTGGAGGAGCCAAGACAAAAAGGAAGGACTTGGAAACATTTTCTTTTTTGGGAGGGCTTTGAAACTCAAACTCAACCCATGAATGAATAGAAGAGAGCCGGAAAAAGGCAATTGACTCCTCAAAGTAGCTCGAGGAAGAGGAGAACTCTTCTAAGACCACCAGAAGATAGGATCTCTAGTGTAAGGTCTCACAGGTCAAAGAAAAAATAAGATTTTGAAACTACTACAGAGCAGCCTATAGAAAAGAAAACAAACATCTTAAATTTTCCATACACAGACTCAGAGCCAGAGCAAGAAGATGAAAGCCCTGCCATTAAAATCCTTGAACACTCCATTGAATTTTCACAGGATCGTGAGACCTTTACTCACACCGATGAAGGTGAAACATCAAAGAGCACAAAGTCGAAGAAAACACAGAAAATCAAGCAACTTAAAGAAGTGATTGCTCAACAGGAGGTTTTAGAAAGAGTAATTAAGGAAAGATACAAAACTCTGTCTGATAATTTCACAGAAACAAATGATGCATTTGAAAAGATGGCTCGTGAAAGTGTCAAGGAAAAGAAGAGGAAAAAGAAAATCACCAAAGACTATAACAGTCTATGGTGGTTAGAAAAACGCCTTAAGAGGAAGATTAGAAAATTGAAGCAAAAGCAAAAGTCACACCCAGATCTGTAAGTGCTAGTTCAGGTTGCTGTGAATATGCAAGGGGATAAAGTAGAGACACACTGAGTTTTTGATAGAACCACAGTTTTGGAGGTGAAAGTTCATTTTGGGCCAAGGCAGAGCTTTCACCAGCGCAAAGGGAAAATTTACAACCAATTAGTTGGTGAAAGGCGACACTTTCACCAGCTAACTAACGAATCATAAGGAGAGTTAGCTGGTGAAAGGAAAAAAAGAATTTTTTAAAGCTAAGGATGGAGCAGGGCGATTTTCATAGGATTTAAAGAGGTTCCAGAGCATTAAAGGATTAACAACTTGGTCAAAAAATACTCAGCATCAGAGATTCGTGGGAGTTTTGAAAACCACATGCTAAATTGATCTCCTAAAGTGTCGACTATGAGTAACTGAAGAAATCCAGCTGCCAAGACAGGTGCCTTTGCCATGTTTCATGACACAACAAATTCCAGAAGCTGAAGAAGCACAGATGTCAAATTTTGAGATGGAAGACAATTCAAACGCTAGTCTAGCCACTAGTCTTTGTTATCGATTTTCTTAGTTAATTTGATTTTCTATTTTTAGATACAGATCCAAGTTTTCAGGATCTTAAAAACTGATTGTAAAAGGCTATAAATGCCTATCTTTTCTAAGAGACAAGGGTTCAAACTGGGAATATATTTTGTGCTACTGTATAGACTCTTATTTACAGAATAAAATTACAGTCTCCTTTCATTTTCAAAATCAGAAATATCCATGTTTCCCTTTCTATACTTTATTTCAGTTTATGTTAGCTTATGAAGACTGTTATCTCTTTATTGAGCTCATAGAATTGAAGTGAAGGATTCTTTCTATCTTGCATTAAGCCCTACATTCAGTTGTATTTGGCAATCAAAATTAGTGTTCTTCATCCTCTCCTTTCAAATTACTTGATCTGATTATTGTTTCTTGAAAGCACTGTTTCTTTAGTTGTATGATGAGTTGTCTATTACATTAATCATTAAATACCCCATTGTTCCAAGTATACCTACACATTATTTTTAAGTTACCAAGCATCCTTAGTCTATAACCCTAAGGAGTTTCTTGGAGTGATAACAAATTGGCGCCGTTGTCGGGGAGACGAAATTTAAGTTCTGCTTTCCTGGGATACGACACATAATTGATCTTTGATGATAGACAAAGATTAGACATTTTTAGTTGGTTGTAATTATCTATCTGGCGACTCCACAAGTTCATCCTGGCTCCTAAGAGGATCAGTACTAGGGTGAATCCTCAAGAATCACCTATCACACCAGTGTACAATCCAGAACTAATTCTCAGGAAAGGAAAGACAATTCAAGGTCAATCTTCAAGATCAGATATAGAAGGTAATCCTCTTTTTAGTTTTGGAAAATCTACTATAGAAAAATTTGAGTTCTTTTCAAAGAGCATTGATGAAAAGACAGCTGTAAATACTGTAGAAGAACAATCTCCTTTTGATCAACAGGATAATACTAATGATGATAAATTGATAGATTCAAATTTGATCGAAAAAACATCCAAGACTTTAGAAAGAAGTCATAGTTCTTCTTCTCTTGAGTCTTTTCATTCTCAACAACAAGAAGATCATTTAAACATTTATACTAGCCTCCTTGCTGTTGAACATCTTCTCCAAGAGCTATCTACTAAAGGTGAAGAAAACTTAGTTGGATAGCTTGCAAATTTTTATAGAGCCTCATATCAGACCTCTTTCCCATTAGAAGATTCACCTCCTTCACATTCCTCTAGTGTTGAAGACTCGAAAAAGAAACCATCACCTTTTTCACCCCTGATAGTTATGGCTGCACCACCTCCTTTGAAGAAGATGCAACAAATCCTAGCTGCTAGGTATGCACCACTTATATTGCCAAACCCAGTATCAACCATGCCAACGAGAGACTATCAGAAGTATATGCCCAAATTCACAGGTGAAGGCGATGTGTCTGCTGAAGAACACATTGAGGCTTTCTACAGTTATGCTGAAGACCTTAATATTGAAGAAGAAGATGTTTGGACACGAGTCTTTGTCCAAAGCTTAGATGGCCATGCTAGGAAATGGTTCAAAGAACTCCCTGCTAGTTCCATAGTTGGAATCGAGCAATTGGATGAGACTTTTTTGAAACATTGGGGTGATAGAAGAGATTTTGTATACTATATCACAGAATTCAGAAATCTAAGGAAACAAAATAGTGAGTCAGTCTCTGATTTCACTAAAAGATTTAACCGGATGTACAGTAAAATACCAGCAGATATAAAACCTTCAGATGCTTCTGCCAAGATCACATATTCTGATGCTTTTGACTCAAATTTCTGTTTATTATTGAGAGAAAGGAGGTCACTGACATTATCTCTCATGCAAGATGCTGCCCTTGAGGTGGAATCAAATATTTTAGCCTCTCAAAAGCTAAAGGGAAATTATGATAGGAGAAGGTCAAGGAATGAGGCTTCTTCTTCATCAAGTGCTGACCCAAAGTTTGATAAAATGGCTAAGATGCTAGAGTCTCTAACCTCTAAGATATCTAAGCTCAAGATTGAAAATAAGTAGCTTGTGAAGGGAAGAGGCACTTATGATTCTGCAGGCAGGAACCCAAATCAAAATCCCAACAACTTCAGAAGAAATAATCAGCCAACACAGATGTTGCAAAGAGAAAAGAATCCTACTGAAGATCAGAGAATAAAGGCCCCTCTTCAAAATGTTGTGATGGATGAAGATGAAGGTGATTATCAAGAATATGGAGAAGATAATATTCATTGTGTTGGATAAGAGACAGGGAAATCTTATCTGACACAACATGACTATGAAGAAGCATTGATGACTAAACAGATAGAGGATAATCCTATCGATGATGGCATTTTCATGACAGAAGATAAGAATAGATATAATCTCCGATCTAAATCTGACACTACCCAATAGAACTCACCAACCTCTCCTGAAAAGAGCACAGCCCCTGTTAAGAAAAATGATAAGACATCAGAGAGTCAACAAACAAATCCCTGAAAGGCGAAAGCATCAACTCCTCCCAAGAAGACTGCTGCCCCTGTCAAGCATCAAACTCCAGAAAGTCAGGCCCCTGTTGAACAACAAAGCAATCAGAAAGCTCCTTCAAATCAGGTAAAGGTATCTGATAAAGCTTCTGATAAAGTCCCATATTCATTCAATTTTGAGGCTGAAATACAAAAAATTAAAATTCCTACTCCTCTATTCGAGTTAATGAAAAATGAAATGTTCAAAAAGGATATCCTCAAAACTTTAGATCCCAAATCTATATCCCCTTCTGCTGATATTCTCAACATATATGATGAAAAGCCAACCATTACTCTGGGCCAAATGATAGAAGACAGAGATGAAAGCTGTCCTCCCTTTTACATCTCTCTAAATATTCATGAGAAAACATTGCATAACTGTTTGTTGGACTCCGGTGCTTCTCACAATTTGACGCCAAAGGCGGTCATGGATGAGCTTGGGCTAGAGATCACCAAGTCTTATCACGATCTTTTCTCTTTTGAATCGCGAAAAGTAAAATGTATTGGAATGATCAAGGACTTGGCTGTAACTTTAACCCAAGCATCCATGAAGATTATGGTTATGGATATAGTAGTGGCAGACATACCACCTAAATTTGGATGTCTGTTAGCAAGATCATGGATGAAGAGGCTAGGTGGCACTCTTCAAATGGATCTCTCCTACGCTACTATCCTTGTTTTTGGAGGGGTGAACAAAAGGTTATACAGGGAATCACAGTTGGCATATGTAATCAATGATGAACAAAATCCAACCAATCATCCTATCTATTCTGTCGACATAGGTATGGGATCCTGTATTTTTCAAATTGATGATTCATTACCGGATGCATTGATGCTCAGAAAACCTGCAGTTCAACCCACATAAACAACATAGGATGACCTTTGGACCATGTTCTTTGACAGGGCTTGTACCAAAGAATCAACAGGAGCAGGAGTGGTATTGATTTCCCCCTCTAAGAAAACTTCTCATTTGTCCTTTAAACTTGATTTTAAAGTGACTAATAATATTGCTGAGTATGAGGCACTACTTCTGGGGCTAAATGCAGCCAAAGAGATGGAGATTAAAAGATTGCAGGTATTCAGAGATGAAAATTTGATCATTCAGTAGGTGAATAAGTCCTTTCAAGCAAAACATGTCAGGCTGAAAGCATACATAGATGAAGTTTTGAGGGCAATTCATGCTTTTGCAGATTTTAAAATTTCATACGTACCTAGAGCAATGAATGAATTGGCTGATTCATTAGCTATGTCGGCTTGTGATTTCATACCCCCTCTGCCTCATAAATTGAATTACGAAATTCAAATTAAATATAGGCCATCCCTCCCTGATAATGTTAAATTTTGGAAGGTTTTTGAAGACGATGCCGAACTCACTAGATTTCTTGCAGTGATAGATGAGTTTGCAGATTTGAAGATCGATCAGGAGAATGAACATGACAATGAAATTGAGAAGCCAAAATTCAGAAGCAAAATCGCAACACATGAAATAGTCCAGCTGTCTACCAACATAATTCCTAAAGGTTTGGTCCCTTTGGAAAGGCTTTTCGATAATAATGATGTGGCTGTCAAATTGGAAAATGGGGAAAAAGATTCAGAAGTTTTGCAGTATAATGTAGCCAGTGAACAAGATCCTAAATATGTCAACTTAGCTTCACATTTGACTGAAAAACAAAAGGCTGATTATGGAGAATTGGTAAAGGAGTTTGCTGACATCTTCGCTTGACAATATGATGACTTGAAGACTTTTGACATAGAGGTAATTCAACATAAGATTCCATTGAACAAAGACACCAAACCATTTAGGCAGAAGCTTAGATCCTTTAATCCTTTGTTGCTGCCTACAATGGAAAGGGAAATCAAAAAATTATTGGATGCCCGCATCATCATACCTCTCAGATATTCAGAATGGATTGCGAATCTCATACCGGTCAGGAAGAAGAATGGAGAGATCAAACTCTGCGTCGACTTCAGAAATTTGAATAAGTGCTCTAGGAAGGACAACTACCCTCTGCCCAAAATGGAACATATTTTGCAGAAGGTGTCTGGATCAAAGGTGATGTCTTTTATTGATGGGTTTTCTGGATACAACCAGATTGCTATCCATCTGGATGATAAAAAAATGACTGCTTTTACTACTCCATGGGGTACGTTTATGTACGAGAAGATGCCCTTTGGATTGATGAATGCAGAAGTGACATTCCAAAGGGCGATGGACATTGCTTTTGTTGGAGAGAAAGATAAATTTGTCCTGATATATATTGATGATATCACTGTTTTCTCGAGCAGCCATGAACTTCATTTGCAACACTTAAAAAGGACATTTCTAAAATGTCGAAGGCATGGAATTTCTCTTAATCCAAAAAAATCAAATTTTGCACTTAAGGAAGGGAAACTACTTGGACATATTGTTTCAGCTGATGGGGTGAAAATTGACCCAAAAAGGGTAGAAGCAATTAAAAATCTGTCTCTTCCTAGATCAAAGAAGGA
>ML814016.1:57969-100134 GCA_009831015.1 Picea engelmannii | reverse complement strand
GAGGTAAAATGGACTGAAGAAGCCAAACACTCATTCAATGCTATCAAGGAAGCCATCACAACAACCCCTGTTTTGATCAGCCCCGATTTCTCCAAGGTATTTTACATTTTTTCATTTGCTTCAAGAGATACAATTGCAGCAGTACTCTTGCAGAAAAATGCCGATGATCAGGAGCAGCCGGTTGCCTTCTTCAGTAAGGTCTTGAGGGCTGCAGAGGTAAAGTATGAATTGTTGGAGAAACAAGCATATGCACTTATCAAGTCATTGAAAGCTTTCAGAGTTTACATTCTTCAGGCGAAGGTAATAGCTTTTGTACCCTCCAGTTCAGTTAAAGATGTGCTTATACAACCCGACATAGATGGAAAAAGGAGTAAGTGGATAGCAAAGTTGATTGAATTTGATGTTGAAATTAAACCAACAAAACCTGTGAAGGGTCAGGGCCTTGCCAAACTTCTGGCAGAAGAAAATTGTAGGCTGCTCGATATAAATCTGGTAAGTATTGATGTAGATAATGTTCAGTCTTCAGAGGATAAAGAAGGTGAGGAAATGCAGGTCTCAGCTCACGTAGATGATTGCAAATGGTACAGTCACATTGTTCATTTTCTGCAAACTTTATCAGTCCTTTCAGATTTGACAAAAACACAAGGAAGGGCTTTAAAGCTCAAAGCCATGAATTTATGCATCAATGGAAACTTATTGTTATGGAAAAATCCAATAGGTTTATTTTTTAGGTGCATAAACCAAGAAGAGGCAGCTAAGGTCATGATTGAATTCCATAATAGTGAAAGCGGAGGACATCACTATTGGAAAACCACTGCACATAAAATCTTAAGATCTGGTTATTACTGGCCCTCCTTATTTTCAGATGTGTGTGAGTTTGTGAGAACGTGTGACAAGTGCCAGAGATTTGAAGGCAAACAACAACTGAAGTCTCTTCCCCTCAAACCTATAGTGGTCACAAGTCCTTTCCAACAATGGGGCCTGGATTTCATAGGTGAGATTCACCCACCTTCTAGTAGTCAGCACAGGTGGATCCTTGTTGCCACCGATTATTTTACAAAGTGGATTGAGGCTATTCCTACCCGGAATGCCAATCATACTGTCATCATAAATAATCTGGCTGCCCTAAGATAATAGTCACTGATAACACTGCTGCATTCAAAGATAAGCACTTGGTGAAATTATGTGAAGAGATGGGAATTCAGCTAGTACATTCCACTGCTTACTATCAGCAAGGAAATGGATTAGCTGAGTCATCAAACAAGAGTTTAGTCAGAATTATAAAGAAGCTACTTGAACAAAATACCAGAGGCTGGGATTCCAAGCTGAAATTTGCTTTGTGGGCTGACAGGGTCACATGTAAGAAATCAATTGGTACATCTCCTTTCAAGTTGGTATATGGTACTGAAGCCATATTTCCTGTTCAACTTGCGCTACCGGTTGCAAAGTTTTTACAAGAAACTGATTCTGAACCAAGTGATTTGACTAAGAGAATTCATAATTTGGTAGAGTTACAGCAAGATAGAGAACAATTTTTGGAAAAGACCAAATTACACCAAGAAAAAATCAAGGAGATCTTCGACAAGAAAGTCAAATCAAATGTCTTCAAAATAGGGGAATTAGTCTTAAATTGGGATGCAACAAGGCAACAGAAGGGGAAACATGACAAATTTGATGCTCTCTGGACAAGTCCTTTTGTCATAACAGCGGTTCAACAGAACAATACCTTTGTTCTCCAAAATCTTGCAGGTGAGGAAGTAGCAGGTGGCCCTTTCAACGGGCGCTTTCTAAAGACCTATTTTTCATAAGGATTTTTCTTAAAAGCCATGTTCTACTTGTACATATTATTTTCAGTTCTGTTTTCTTTGTTTCTATCACTTGAATAACTCCATGCCCAATGGTACTAGCAAACTATTTTTCAAATTTCTTTTTTAAACTGTAATAAAGGCTACTGAGTCTAGCTAGGTTCTTGGTCACCTCACAGGGAGATGTCCATCCCAGTTGGAGCCAAATGTTAGCTCCCAAAATGAATCAGTCACTATGGTTTCATTTTGTGGTTGATAGAATGGCTATTGGTAGTTTTCTCCAATTTGTTTTAAGTTTTTCTAGTAGCAAAACTTAGGTTTATCTAAATTTCAGAACCTAAATTTCAGAACCAAGAACCTAAATTTCAGAGCATATCTAAAGGAAGAATTTAGAAATAATGCATGGAAGAAGAGCATGCCAGTTTCCCATTTAGAGGATGAGTGGCAGGATTTGTTTAAGGGCATCCAACTCTACATAACTTCAGAAAACAGGTACGACAAACTGATGTTATACCATTTCAAGCTCTTAGACCATTTTACAGGGAAAAATCTCCTAAATTTACCTTTCTTCTTGCACAAGAGCTTAACTAAAGTCTGTAAAAAGATTAGAGCTGAACCTATAAGTATGAAGAACACTCTTTGCCACTTTGGCCTTATTAAATTGATAATCCTGGAGGAGCTAAGACAAAAAGGAAGGACTTGGCAACATTTTCTTTTTTGGGAGGGCTTTGAAACTCAAACTCAGCCCATGAATGAACATAAGAGAGCTGGAAAAAGGAAATTGACTCCTCAAAGCAGCTCGAGGAAGAGGAGAACTCTTCCAGGACCACCAGAAGATAGGATCTCTAGTGTAAGGTCTCACAGGTCAAAGAAAAAATTGGATTTTGAAACTACTACAGAGCATGGAGACATGGAGATAGTGTCTGACTCAGATTGAGGCATGGAGACAATCATTTTTAGGTAAAATGACGCCACGAACGTAGTGGTGGTGCTAGTTTTCTGATCTGAGTAAAGCTTCTGTGGCTTAACTCCAGAATGAGGTATACTTATGTATTTTGCCCAATTCTTTTGTGGAGTTAATAAAAAGACCTACCCATTTGAGAGCAGGACCGGGAGACGTAGTCCACCAGAGATGAACTTCATTATCAAGTTCTTTGTGTTCATATTGCATGATTGTGTCTCTTTAATTTTGAGATTTTCCTTCTTTATGGTGTACTTTTGTTTATGCTCATTTTATGCAATTCTTTAATAAGTCACCCGACGAAAAGATCCCAGATCGATATACTACAAGGGTATTTTTCTGTCCATAACTTTTCGAATAGAGAAAATATTACTTTTGCGGTCCTCAAAGCCATTCCCCATGTCAAAGCTTGGTGGGAAAATTTTTGTGAGAAAAAGGAAACATATGAAGCCTCATTATTTACAGTCATGACCACCTGGGAATCCTTCAAGGATGCTATTAAGGAACAATACTACCCTGTCGGAAGTTATGATGACTTGTATAACAAATGGACCACACCGTGGTAAGAAAGAGACCAAGCAGTGCCAGATTTCACAAATATCTTCCATACCTTGTGCACCAAGCTGGGTATCAAAGATTCAGAGTGACACCTGGTGCTCAAGTATTGCGGTGCTTTGCACAGATACATTTAGACCAAAATGGAATTTCTGGACATCTCATCCTTGGGAACGGCCTACCGATATGCCGTCAAAATCGAACAGAAGCTCAAACAAAAGACGCGGCAATTTGGGCCTGGGAACCCCTCAAAACAAAATCCAGGAAAGGGTGGCCCCAACCCACAGAACAAAGGACATAGCAAAGATGGACAATATCAAGACAACCAATCCAAGCCACAAGCAAAGAAGGACACCAGAAAGACAAAGAAAGATACTGGGAAGTGGTGCGACTTCCATAAGAGGCCTTGGCATAACACTATTGACTGCCACTAAAAGTACTCGCTGGTGGCTGAAGTGAAAGCCTTTGAATCAGATGCAGATTCTAATTCTGAGCTAGAACCAGAAAGGGGAAGACAGATCATTGACGCGGAACCCAGTGCCACCGTTGCTACCACCAAGCTCCAACCTGGTGAACCAGACGAGCCAGAAGAAGGAGAGCACCTCTTCCATTCACAAATGTGGGTAAAAGGCACCCTGCTGCACTTCATCATGGATAGCGGTAGGTAGAAGAACCTCATCTCAGCAGAGGTCATCAAGCGACTGGCCCTGGCAACAACGCCGCACCCACAACCCTACACCATTGGATGGCTCCGCCAAGGAAGCGATCTCTGGATTACCCAACAGTGCCGAATGTCATACGACATCAAGCCCTTCGAAGACAAGGTATTGTGTGATGTTGCTCCTCTTGAAGTTTATGATGTTCTTTTGGGTCAACCTTATTTATGGAAACATCATGCTGTATATGAGTCTAGGCCTCGTAGTGTTATTATTACTTTGAACATGAAATTGTACAGGATACCCGATGCAGTCCCACCTAGTGCTATTTCCTTGATCTTTGCTAAGCAATGCAGGAAGGTCATCTCTCAGACGGGGAAGTTTGTCTTCTTCATGATTCACTCTTAGAATAAGTGAAATATCACAACCACATCCAGGGTCTCTGCGGCTGACCTCTCCACACAACAGAAGCAAGTAAATAAGGGCATGGAAGAATACTCAGATATCTTCTCCTCACCTACCGGGGTACCTCTGCACTGCCAAGTAAAGCTCCCCATTGATTTGACCCCCGATGCACCACTTCCCAATGGACCAGTCTATCGCCGGTCTCTATTAGAGAATGAGGAGATCAAGCGAAAGATCCAAGAACTGCTCCACAAGGGGCACATCCGTCCCATCTCATCACCTTGCGGGAGCCCAATCATGCTGGTACAGAAGAAAGATGGAGCCTAGCGACTCTGCATTGATTACCGGGCTCTGAATAAAATCAAAATCAGAAACCAGTACCTGATTCCCTGAATCGACGACCTCCTTAATCAACTCACGGGTGCCAAATAGTTCAGTAATATTGATCTGAAGTTTGGCTACCACTAGTTCCCAAAAGAAGAGACAGATGTATGGAAGACCACCTTCAAGTCAAAGGAAGGCCTTTTTGAATGGTTGTTCATGCCCTTTGGTTTGACAAATGCTCCAACCAATTTCATGAGGATGATGGACGATATCCTACGACCATTCACCAATACTTTTGTAGTGGTGTATCTGAATGACGTTCTCATTTACAACAAGACTTGGGTCGAACACTTGCAACATATTCAACAGGTTTTGCACACCCTGCGACAACACAAGCTATACACCAACTTGGAAAAATGCTCTTTTGGCATGGACAGGGTCCATTACCTGGGATACATCGTTGATTAGCATGGCATACATGTGGATCCAGCCAAGATCCAAGTCATCCATGATTAACCAACCCCAACCACACTCACTGACCTTCAGAGCTTCTTGGGCCTTGCCAATTTCTACCGTAGGTTCATGTTGGGATTCTCCCATATTGCATGGGCCCTCAGCCAAATAACCAGGGGTGGTGGTAAGGAAAAATTTGCGTGGGTCTGGTCCCAACAACAAGTGTTAAAATATTTGAGGCAATGCTTGTGCTCAGCCCCAGTACTTTCACTACCAGACCTGCAACAACCCTTTGAGATCGAGATAGATGCTTCAGACTATGTTGTGGGTGCCGTTCTCACTCAACACGGCCTCCTTGTGGCCTATCATAGTGAGACACTATCATATGTTGTCCTTAAGTGCCCTACTTACGATAAAGAAATGTACTCCATTGTGAAATTTTGTTGCTAGTGGAGGCATTACATTCTTGGGAGGGAGACGGTCATCCACACTGATCATATGCCACTGCAGTTCATGTAGACACAAGGAAAATTGCAGAATGACCGCCATCAAAAGTGGTCCACATACTTGCAACAATTCCACCTCAACATCAAGTATAAAACATGAAGCACCAATCACGTTGCTAATTGCCTCAACAGACCGCCATTCACGACACTCACCACAATGCTAGACTCTTGCGACCATGAGACCTCTGGATGGCCCCAACTCTATGAGATAGACCCAGACTTCACCACCACCTACCAAATGTTGGGTGAAAACACAATTGTCGATAATTCCCATCTTCAGGATGGGTTGTTGTGTCATCTGGGACATATATGTGGTCCATCAAGCGAGCGAGCGAAGATGATATGGGAAGCCCACTACAGTCGAGTGGCATGACACTTCAGTGTCGAAAAGATAGTGGCAATGCTACATAAACATTTCTATTGGCTGAAAATTTGATAGGAGCTCGGAAAGTATATCGAGACCTGAACTGCCTACGCAATTGCCAAACCGACCACTAAGAAACAGGGCCCGTATACCCCTATTCCTACTCCTAACAGGCGATGGGAATCCATCTCAATGGACTACATGTAGGGCCTCCCGTCCACCAAGCAAGGAAATGACTGTGTTTTTGTGGTGGTTGATCGTTTTTCTAAGATGGCAATTCTGGTTGCCTGTAAGAAGAGAATCATAGTAGAGGCCACTACCAAGCTCTTCTTTGAACGAGTCTGGGTACATTTTGGAATCGCACAAACCATTGTCTTAGATCGGGACAGTCAATTTATCAGAACATTCTGGTCGAGCCTTTGGTCACTACTGGACACCAAGCTCACCAAATCCACGACCTTCCACCCCCAGACAGATGGCCTGATCCGGATTTTATGAGCATAAAAAAATGAATACAGATTATTAACAGATTCTTAACACAAAATAACAGAGAAACAATAAAACTGGTTTTCTATTCAATAATGAAATAAGCTGAAACTGTAAAATGCAGCGGAAACAAGCTTGCTGGAATGGTGGCGGCTTATCTCTAAGAAGAGACGTGACGACTATGCTCATTCGCAAGAATATGATTACAATGAGGCTTTGAAGGATTTTTACAATAAACATGAATTCCAAAAACCCTAGACATCCAAAAACCTAACCCTAGGAGATGAAGCGCCAAAAGTCATGTGGGCCCCGTTTGGGTAAGTTAGTACATTAACTTCGCGGGGTTGTAACTTTTGTATACGATCTGCATTTTAGGTGTATGATAGCCCGTTGGAAAGGTATCGTCAAGGAGATTCATTTTGGGGCCTCAATCATGTCGTAAGTGATCATTGAGAAGCTTGATCCCAAAAAACCTTCATTTAGGCCCTCAAAATGGCCCTGGAAGTGAAAACTGCTAAAAATAGTAAATTGCCAAAATTGCCAGAAAACTGTTTTGAGCCAGTTGGAAAAGGTGGGTGATCACCGATATCCATATGGATCAATCCTCCCTCCTTAGGAAGAAATGGTCTCCATTGCGTTGAGTTCCCCCATCAGATGAGGAAATTTCTGCTGAATTTGGCCCCGGGTGAGTCACTTGCCTTGGTGCAAGAGCTGGCCTTCTTTGATGACTCGATAAAGTTGGATCTTTTGCTGTCGAGTTCCCTTGATATGTGTGTCCACAATATGATCGCTGGATGCCTTTTGGATGTAGTCAAGGTTGAGCTCTGTTGGTGTCAGGTGTTCTTCTACATCTGAGGTGTCCAATAATGGTGGGAAGTAAGGGTGAAGGAGATCCACGTTGAATACTGGGTGCAGGCCAAGGAAAGGAGGAATGTTGAGCTAAAATGAATTATCCCCCACGACATTGGTGACGGTGTATGACCCATTACGGAGTGGGCGAAGATTTCGATGGGGTCCTGTAAGGCGTTCTTTCTACAAGTGCAACCAAACTTTGTCTCCCACCTGAAACTTATGTGGCACTCGATGTTGATCATAGCGATGTTTGTACTTGTCATTGGACTTCTGTAGGATATCCTGAACCTGTTGGTGCATGTGCTGGATCCTCTCAATGAACCGGGTGGCTTTGTTAGCTTCATTTGGAACATGAGATGAGTCAGTCGAGGTGACCGCAAGGGGAATTGTAACATCTATGGGACCCAATGGTTGGAATCCCAACCCTACCTGAAAGGGGCTATGGCTGGTTGAGCTATGCAAGGCTTGGTTGTAGCTATGATGGACATAGAGAAGGCTCTCATCCCATGTGCGAGGGTGCTTTGAATTATACATGTGAAGGATATGCACGACCATTCGATTTACGACCTTCGTTTGGCCATCTATCTGGTGGTGGAAGTTCATGAATTTGGTTAGCTTGGTGTCGAGCAGTGACTAGAGGCTCGACTAGAATGTGCTGAGAAATTGATTGTCCCTATTTGAGACAATGGTTTGTGGGAGTCAAAAATGTACCCAGACCCGTTCAAAGAAGAGCTTGGCAGTGGCCTTTGCTGTGATGCTCTTCTTGCAGGCAACTGGAATCGCCATCTTAGAAAAGCGGTCAACAACCACAAAAACACAGTCATTTCCCCGCTTGGTGGATAGGAGGCCTGACATGTAGTCCATTGAGATGGATTCCCATGGCCTGCAGGAGTAGGAAGAGGGGTGTACATGCCCTATTTATTAGTGGTTGGTTTGGAAATAACGCAGACAATGTAGGACCTGATATACTTGCTAACCTCCTGTCAAAGTTTCGACCAGTAGAAATGTTTATGTAGCATCGCCACTATCTTTTCAACACCGAAGTTTCCTGCCACCTGACTATAGTGGGCTTCCCAGATCAACTTCACCCCCTCTCTTGATGGAACACAGATATGGCCCAGACGACACAACAACCCATCCTGAAGAAATAAATTATCGAAAAATATGTTTGCACCCAACATTTGGTAGGTGGTGGCGAAGTCCGGGTCTGTCTCATAGAGTTGGGGACATCCAGAGGTCTCATGGCCGCAAGAGTCTAGCACCATGGTGAGTGCCGTGATTGGTGGTCTACTGAGGCAATCAATGATGCGATTGTTGCTTCCTGTTTCATACTTGATGTTGAGGTGGAATTGCTGCAAGTATGTGGACCACTTTTGATGGCGATCATTCTGCAATTTATCTTGTGTCTACATAAACTACAGTGGCTTATGATCAGTGTGGATGACTATCTCCTTCCCAAGAATGTAATGTCTCCACTAGTGTCAGGATTGCACAACAGAGTACATTTCTTTGTCATAAGTATGGTACTTACAAACAACATCAGATAATGTCTCACTATGATAGGCCACGGGATGGCCGTGCTGAGTGAGAACGACACCCACAACATATTCTGAAGCATCTGTCTCGATCTCAAAGGGATGTTGCAGGTCTAGTAGTGAAAGTACTAGGGATGAGCACAAGTGCTACTTCAAATCATCGAACGCTTGTTGTTGGGACCGGCCCCATGCAATTTTTGCCTTACCACCACCCCTGGTGATTTGGCTGAGGGCCCACACAATATGGGAGAATCCCAACACAAACCTGTAGTAGAAATTGACAAGGCCCAAGAAGCTTAGAAGCTCACTGAGTGTGGTTGGGGCTGGACAGTCACGGATGACTTGGATCTTGGCTGGATCCACATGTACACCATGCTGATCAAAGATGTATCCCAGGTAATGGACCCTGTCCATGTCGAAGGAGCATTTTTCCAAGTTGGCGTATAGCTTGTGCTGCCGCAGGGTGTGCAAAACCTGCTAGATATGCTGCAAGTGTTGGGCCCAAGTCTTTTTGTAAATGAGAATGTTATCCAGATACACCACTACAAAAGTATTGGTGAATGGTCGCAGGATACCATCCATCATCCTCATGAAAGTGGCTGGAGCATTTGTCAAACCAAAGGGCATGACCAACCCTTCAAAAAGGCCTTCCTTTGACTTGAAGGTGGTCTTCCATACATCTGTTTGTTCTATTGGGACTTGGTGGTAGCCAGAATTTAGATCAATCTTACTAAAGTATTTATCCCTTGTGAGTTGATCAAGGAGGTCGTCGATTCAGGGAATTGGATACCGGTTTCTAACTGTGATTTTATTCAGAGCCCAGTAATCAATGCAGAGTCACCAGGTTAAATCTTTCTTCTGTACCAACACGATTGGGCTCCCTCAAGGTGATGAGCTTGGACGGATGTGCCCCTTGTGGAGAAGTTCTTGGATTTGTTGCTTGATCTCTTCATTCTCTAATAGAGAGTGAAGATAGACTGGCCCATTCGACAACGATGCACCGGGGGTCAGATTAATGGGGTGCTTGACCTGGCAGTGCAGAGGTACCCCGATAGGTGAGGAGAAGATATCCGAGTATTCTTCCATGACCTTATCTACTTGCTTCTGCTGTGTGGAGAGGTCGGCCGCAGAGAACTTGGATGTGGCTATGATCTTTTGCTTATTCTGAGAGAAAATCGCGAAGAAGACAAAATTCCCCGTCTAAGAGATGACCTTCCTGCATTTCTTAGCAGAGATCAAGGAAATAGCACTAGGTGGGACTGCCTCAGGTATCCTGTACAATTTCTAGTTCAAAGTAATAATAACACTACGAGGCCTAGACTCATATACAACATGACGTTTCCATAAATAAGGTTGGCCCAAAAGAACATCACAAGCTTCGAGAGGAGAAACATCACACAATACCTCATCTTTGAAGGGCTTGATGCCGTATGATAGTCGACACTGTTCGCTGACGCGGAGATCGCTTCCTTGGAAAAGCCATCCAATGGTGTAGGGTTGTGGGTGGGGCTTTGTGGGCAGGGCTAGCTGCTTGATGACCTCTGGAGGGATGAGCTTCTTCTGGCTACCGCTATCAACGATGAAGTGTAGCGGGGTGTCTTTCACCCACATTTGTGAATGGAAGAGGCACTCTCCTTCTTCTGGATCGTCTAGTTCACCAGGCTAGATATTGGTGGTAGCAATGGTGGCACTGGGTTCCGCGTTAATGATCCATCTTCCCCTTTTTGTTTCTGGCTCAGAGTCAGAATCCGCATCTGATTCAAAGGCTTTCACTTTGGCCACCAGCGACTGCTTTGAGCGACAATCAACAATGTTATGTCAAGGGCTCTTATGGAAGTCGCACCACTTCCCAGTATCTTTCTTTGTCTTTCTAGTGTCCTTCTTTGCTTGTAGCTTGGATTGGTTGTCCTAATACTATCCATATTTTCTCTGTCCTTTGTTCTATGGGTTGGGGCCACCCTTTCCTGGATTTTGTGGTGAGGGGTTCCCAAGCTCAAATTGTCGCGTCTTTTGTTTGAGCTTCTGCTCGATTTTGACGGTATATCGGTAGACCACACCCAAGGATGAGATGTCTAGAAATTCCATTTCGATCTGGATGTATCTATGTAGAGCACCACAATACTTGAGCACCATATGTCACTTCGAATGTTTGATACCCATCTTGGTGCGCAAGGTATGGAAGATATTTGTGAAATCTGGCACTGCTTGGTCTCTTTCTTGCCGCAGTGTGGTCCATTTGGTATATAAGTCATCATAACTTCCGACATGGTAGTATTGTTCCTTAATAACATCCCTAAAGGAATCCCAGGTGGCTGTGACTGTAAATAATGAGGGTTACTCTATTTCCTTTTGCTCACAGAATGTTTCCCACCAATCTTTGACATGGGGGACGACTTTGAGGAGCGCAAAAGTAATCTTTTCTCTATTCGAGAAGTTATGAACATAAAAATACCCTTCTAGCAGATTCAACCACTTGTCTATAGCATCTGCGTCTATCTGACCTTCAAAGATAGGAATATTGAAGTTTATTTGTACCTTGAAGGGGGTGGCGCTTCCACTCGAAGAAGATGCGTCGCCTGTTGGTAGCCGCCGGAGGATTTGCGCGAAACTATCCATCATCTCGTTCCTCTGTTGCGTGAGGGATTCCTTAATCAACAGTTTCAAAGGATCTCCTGTCCCTTCATCTTTCTTTTCTCCTGCAATGAGAGGTCGCTTGGGCGTGTGATAGCTTTTGTCCTCAAGAGAAACAAGCTCAAGACCCAACTCTTTGTACTCTGACCTCGTTGGGGACATGCATTAAGACGACAAGGAGCAGACCGCTCTGATACCACAGATCCATATTTTATGAGAAAAACAAAATGAATACAGAATATTAACAGATTCTTAACACAAAATAGCAGAGATATAGTAAAACTGGTTTTCTATTCAATAATGAAATAAGCTGAAACTGTAAAATGCAGCGGAAACAAGCTTGCTAGAATGGTGGCAGCTTATCTCTGAGAAGAGATGTGACGACTGCACTCATTCGCAAGCAGATGATTACAATGAGGCTCTGAAGGCCTTTTAAAATAAGCAGCAATTCCCAAAACCCTATACATCCAAAAACCTAACCCTAGGAGATGAAGCGCCAAAAGTCATGTGGGCCCCGTTTGGGTAAGTTAGTACATTAACTTCCTGGGGTCGTAACTTTTGCATACAATCTCCGTTTTAGGCGTATGATAGCCCGTTGGAAAGGTATCATCGAGGGGATTCATTTTGGGGCCTCAATAATTCTATAGGTTGTCATTGAGAATATTTATCCCAAAAAACCTTCATTTAGGCCCGCAAAATGGCCCCGGAAGTGAAAACTGCTAAAAATAGTAAATTGCCAAAATTGCGAGAAAAATGTTTTGAGCAAGTTGGAAAAGGTGGGTGGCCACCGATACCCATATGGATCATGGCCAAACCAAGGTCGTAAATCAAATGAACTTGCATATCCTTCGGATGTATAATTCAAAGAACCATTACACATGGGATGAGTGCCTTCCCTATGTCGAACATAGTGACAACCGAGCCTTATATAGCTCAACTGACCACAACCCCTTTCAGGTGGGGTTGGGATTCCAACCATTGGGTCCCATAGATGTTTCATTTCCCCTTGCGGTCACCTCGACCGACTCATCTCTTGCTCCAACTGAAGCTAACAAAGCCACCCGGTTCATTGAGCGGATCCAACACATCCGCCAACAGGTTTAGGATATCCTATAGAAGTCCAATGACAAGTACAAACAATGCCATGTTCAACATCGGGTGCCACATAAGTTTGAGGTGGGCGAGAAAGTTTGGTTGCATTTGTAGAAAGAATGCCTTACAGGACCCCATCGGAAGCTTCGCCCACTCCGTTATGGTCCGTACACCATCACCAAGGCCATGGGGGATATTGATATTGAGCTCAACATTCCTCCTTTCCTTAGCCTACACCCAATGTTCAACGTGGATCTCCTTCGCCCTTATTTTCCACCATTATTGGACACCTTAGAAGTAGAAGAACAATTGACACCAACATAGATCAACTTTGACTGCATACAACATGCATCCAATGATCATATTGTGGACACACAGACTAAGGTCACTCGACAATGAAGGATCCATATTTATTGAGTCGTCAAAGTAGGGTAGCTCCTGCACCAAGGCAAGTGGCTCACCCGGGGCCAAATTCAACAGAAATTTCCTCATATCATGGGGGACCTCAACGCAATGGAGACCATTGCTTCCTAAGGAGGGAGTATTGATCTAGGTGGATATCGGTGGATTCCCACCTTTTCCAACTGGCTCAAAACAATTTTCTGGTAATTTTGGCAATTTACTATTTTTAGCAGTTTTCACTTCCGTAGTCGTTTTGAGGCCCTAAACAATGTATTTTTGGGAAACAGGTTTTCATTATGATTTTTCCTATGATATTGCACCTAAAATGAATCTCCTCGAAGATACCTTTCCAACGGGCTATCATACACCTAAAACGGAGATCGTATGTAAAAGTTACGACCCTGGGAAGTTGATGTACTAACTTACCCAAGCGGAGCCCACATGACTTTTGGCGCTTCATCTCCTAGGGTTAGGTTTTTGTGTGTCTAGGGTTTTTGGCATTCCTGCTTATTGTAAAAATTCCTTTAGAGCCTCATTGTAATAATCTTCTTGTGAATGAGCGCAACCGTCACATCTCTTCTCAGAGATAAGTCGCCACCATTCCAGCAAGCTTGTTTCCTCTACATTTTACAGTTTTAGCTTATTTCGTTATTGAATAGAAAACCAATTTTACTGTATCTCTATTATTTTGTGTTAAGCACCTGTTAATAATCTGTAGTCATTTCGTTCTGCTCATAAAATATGGATCAAACATATTATCAAATTCTTCAAATAACGAAAACATAAACTCCATAGTGTCAAGGAATTTATCATGACAAACATAAAACTTTGAAACACTTATCTAAAAGCTAGAAAGTGTTGGCGACTACTGATGGGTGTGCCACTTTCCATCCAACCATAGGCATAATTTTCTTTTTCTATCCTTGTAGTTGGCCACCCCCGAGCCAAGAGATGATTCCATGAGGGGAAATTCTTCTACTCAACAAATGAGAAAAGATGAAGGCTACTCTCTTTAATCTACATGAACTTAGCAAGCCAAGTCTTCAATCCACCAAGCAAGGGGGCCTGCTCTTTGTTGTTTTTTCTTCATATGAGATATTATCGATATATTATTACAATGATGAGTGTTCCATATATAGGGAACATATGGTGACCATCCATGAAAGGATGCGTCCCTTGAATAATCAATAACTATTTATTATTATCATTTACTTATTATATATGATATTTAATAATCAATAATTATATTTTTAATTATTATTCTAAGAGAATGTCTTCCCGATGTTTTCCAAACATCAACACTCCCTCTCAACGAGGGAGACATTTTTCATCATGCCAAGCTTGTCTTTGAAGTATACAAACTTTACCCTAGACTCATGACACTTGTCTGTCAGTCTTGGGAGACGTCTCTCTCCCACCTAAACCGAGGAGAAACTCCTTCTATGGCTCTCCCTCTGAGCCAATTAACTCTCTCTAAGATCAGGCTCACTCTGGGTCTGCATGTAATAGCATATATCATCTTGAGTCTTTATTATTCCTTGTCAAATCACCATGACTAGGACAAAGACCAGACCAGGATCTTTCACCAAAAGTACACACCGGTGAGTGAATGTCATCCTGATGCTAACTAACACGTGGAAAGCACTTGAAGCACCTCGAGTCCATATTATTCCTTGTCATGATCAAGGAAGGACTATGTCTGGGCCCATTTACCACAAGTGCACCTTTATGATAAATGTATCCTATCTCCCTTGGTCTGTAGCCCAATCTAGTAGAAGGTCCACCCGATGCTGAAACATCAACACTCCCTCTTAGCTAGGGAGGTATCTTTCCATAGTAGTACACAAATACTCTTCAGAGACACATAATCTCTACCAGTGGTACACGACTACCATAATAGCAAAAGGTTTGTCAAACATGGCACTCCCATGTGGACTTCTAGAGGCTACTCCCTCTAGGAACACTTAGGGTCAACTCCCCATAGTGTGTGACGTCAAGGTCAACTCCCTTGACATGTCCTCATGTGCTCTCCACAAGGGACGTTGGGATATAAGCCCAAACACACTTATCCCTTCTTGGATAAGTGTCCTCACATATCAACTCAACTCAATTCACAAAGGAGTACGATTTGGAGAATGCCTGTCACACATGGCACTCCCATGTGGACTTCTAGAGGCTACTCCCTATAGAAACACTAGGGTCAACTCCCCATAGTGTGTGATGTCAATGTCAACTCCCTTGACATGTCCTCATGTGCTCTCCACATGGGACCTGTCCTAATGTGCTCTCCACAAGGGACGTTGGGCTATAAGCCAAAACACACTTATCCCTTCTCGGATAAGTGTCATCATAGATCAACTCAAATCAGTCACAGAGGAGTACGATCTGGAGAATGTCTCAGGAAGATGCAAACATCAACACTCCCTCTCAGTGAGGGAGACATTCTCTGCCACGCCAAGTCTTTCACGTAAGTACTTGAACTTCGTCCTGGTTTGGTAAAAACATCAACAACCTGCTCATCTGTAGGAAGGTACTACACTAGTAGTTCCTTCCTCTGTACCATGTCTCGGATGTAATGGTACTTGATATCAATGTGGTTTGATTTGTCATGAAACACTGGATTCTTTGAGATCTTCACACAACTTTGGTTACCATAATGAATAATGGTAGAATCCAACACATGTTTAGATAAATCTGCAAGGATCATGCGAAGCCACACTGCTTCACTGATTGACATACTTAATGCAATGTACTCTGATTTTGCTATGCTCAAAGCCACATAAGTTTGTTTCTTGCTACACTAGGAAACCATGGAAGATCCCAAAGTGAAGCAACACCCAAAGGTACTCTTTCTATCCACTTCACTCCCTTCCCAATCAGATTCAATATATTCCTGCCATATCATATCAATACTGGAAGTATATATCATACCATGTCCAATTATGCCTCGTAGGTATCTCAACACATGCTTCACAACAATCCAGCATGTCTATCTCGACTGACTCATAAACTGGCTATGTGCACCCACTGCATAGCAAATATTTGGTTTGGTGTTAACCAGATACATCAATGATCCAATCAACTGTCTATACAGAGTCCAATGAATTTCGTTAGAATTGGAAGAAGCCACACTTATTTTCTTCAGATTCGCCACCATTTGTGTAGCCACAGGCTTCAAGTTCAGCATCCCAAACTTCTTCAATATCTCAACTGTGTACTTCCTCTAACTCAGAAAGATCTCATCAGTTCTCTGCCACACCTCTAGTCCCAAGAAGTAGTGCATCATACCAAGGTCCTTCATCTCAAACTTAGAGGCCAACACATACTTGTATTCAACAATAAGGCTCTCTGTACCGGTGAGGAATAAATCATGAACGTAGAGGACCAAAATAAGAGACTCACCATTAACAGTCTTGTAGTATAGGCTGGGATCGACAACACTTTTGCTGAAGCCCAAAAATCATCAGGTGTCCATCAATCCTCACATACCAACCTCGAGGTGGCTGCTTGACTCCATATAAGGCCTTCTTCAACTTGCACACATGAGACTCCTTCTCATGTATCACAAAATCATCTGGCTTCTTCCTCAATCTCTCCATTGAGAAAGGTTGTCTTTACATCCATCTGATGTACCCTCCAACCCATGGATGTTGCAGGGGAAATAATCATCCGGATAGAAGTGTATCGAGCAACAAGAGAAAATGTCTCCTCATAATCTATTCCCTCCACCTGAGAGAATCCTCCAACAACAAATCTCATTTTGTGCCTCTCGATGCTCCCATCAACTGTGTGTTTGATCTTGTAGATCCATTTAGAAGTCAGTACAGACTTCCCCTCAGGTCTCAGAACAATATCCCACACATCATTCTTCATGATGGATTGATACTTCTCCATCATGACATCTCTCCATACTGGATGACTAGTTTCCTCCTCATAACAAGAAGGCTCAAAATGAATGATGTGTCTCATAGCTACACCATAGCATGAATATCTCTAAGGTCTCTTTCTCACTCGAAAGGTACCACGAGGAGTTTCATATCCTTCTGCCTCCTACAGAGTCTGGTGAGCCCATGTAGGTCTCTTCCGACCTATTGCAATATCTTCGGGAATATCAACTGGAGCTACAGGATCAACGAGATCAATTGGATCAATTGGATCAATCTCCATGTGATATCCTCTAGATCTCTTAAAGGATACCTCCTTCTCAAAGGTAACATCTCTGCTCACCTCAATCTGCCTCTGACCAGGGAAGTAGATTTGGTATGCCTTCGAAGATTCATTGTACCCGACAAATGTACCCTTTCTGCTTGAAGAGTCTAGCTTGATCCTTTTCTCATTGGGTACATGAATGTATACTAGACACCCAAATATCATGAAGTTTCCAACCTCAGGCTTCACTCTGGTGAAGGGCTCCTCGAGCGTCATGTTCCTCAAAGTCTTATGAGAACTTCTGTTCTGAACATACATTGTAGTCATGGAGGCCTTTTCTCACAGAAACATAGGTAAATTCTGATCATATTAAGTCATCTTGGACCATACTTGATATATCGAGGTTCCCTCATGAAACCATTGTATCAGGAAGCTGAAAAACATCAAAACTCCCTAAGGAGCTGGAGGCGACTCCTCCTCTGTCTCTGCTCCCTTTGACATTGAAGGTAGCTCTTCCTCCTTCTTTGGAGGTAACTCAATCTCTGCTCCCTCTAGATGTAGTACCGCCTCCATCTCTGGGAGTGCCTCTACATACACTAGAACTGTTTCCATGCCTGCTTCCTCAACATCTCATGGCTCGACTCATGTACTGGAACTGCTACACCTGCTCCCTCTGAGTCTCATAATGTGTTTGCCTCCTCTATTAGATCTATCATAGTTGTGCTACAGTCGGTCTTGATAGTTGTACCCATGATCATTGAAACTGTTTCTGCTATCTTGCATGGTCCCATCCTGGGAGGTACATTGCTCCTAGAGACTTCTTGTCTCTGAGCATCATGTCTGGCAATGTCTCTCCTTGATATCATGTTGGAAGGTCTTTCCCTCCATGTATTCCTCCTGCGGCCGTCATTATGGATCCTTCTCAGAGCTATTACCCGTGACCTTCCCGGAACAAGAAATAAGAACAACAAAAAGCATCTCCTAGAGGAGATCAATTTATCTTGTGCACAACTATATACAATGACCCTCCAAATAATATATCTTCTACTATGACCAACACACATCCATCATATACTCGATGTCATACGGCTACCAACACACATCCAACATATACTCGATGTCATACGACTACCAACACACATCCATCATATACTCAAAGTCATACAACTACCAACACACATCCATCATATACTCGATGTCATACGACTACCAACACACATCCAACATATACTCGATGTCATATGGCTACCAACACACATCCATCATATACTCGATGTCATACGACTACCAACACACATCCAACATATACTCGATGTCATACGGCTACCAACACACATCCATCATATATTCGATGTCATATGATTAACCATGTTGATTTTCTAGTGTTAAATTAAACAAGCACAATTTTCCGCAAATGGTATTTCAATGATATATGATATTACTTTAGTAAACACTAGAACATCACTAAGTAACTCGGAAAATTTCAATTTCTTAGTCTCTTCCTTAGATCACTTATCTCATGTGTGAGAGAGAAAAAATATGTGTGTTTATTGTTGTGTCTTTCAAGTGTCTTTTTATATTAATATTAGATTGATCCAAAAAAGACACGTCTTTTTGAAAAATTAAATTAATTTTTCTTTCTTATAAATAGTTGGAGAATACCTCCGTAACTACGCAAAGATTAATTTGGTTATAATCCATCCACATATCATTTGAATTTGTTAAATTGTTCGTCCATAATTCATGCTATTCTTTGCATAAATATAGGTAGAAGTAAATATGCAGTACATTTCTCATATTTAGGCAGTTAGACATTTTTACTAGAAATTACTGCCCACCATAATTTATGGAATTCTTTCTATAATTTGGGTAGGAGTAAAAAATAAATATGTTGTACATAGAGATTGTAACAACCCCATAAATTTAACACTCCCAACATTTTACTCTACTCTAATTTTCTTGGGCCCTCCTATGAAGGAGTCAAGCCCAATCCCGCTCTGGTACCTGTTGTTTTTTCTTCATATGAGATATGGTCAATATATTATTACAATGATGAGTGTTCCATATATAGGGAACATATGGTGACCATCCATGAAAGGATGCCTCCCTTGAATAATCAATAACTATTTATTATTATCATTTACTTATTATATATGATATTTAATAATCAATAATTATATTATTAATTATTATTCAAAGAGAATGTCTTCCCGATGTTGTCCAAACATCAACACTCTTGCCACAAAGAGCCACAACAAATGACATAGATGATACAAGGGAGGCCTTTCACTGCCCATCAATCCCTCAATACCCTCCCCTCTTAGTGCATTCATGTTTTCTCAACCAATCACTGAAAATTCGTAGCCCCATTTATCGGCTTGATTTGAAGACAGTTGCCCATGATTCCTGCACCCAAAAAACACATTTCTTCACTTCTCTATGTTTTGCTAACAAATAGAGGAGTTTCACACACTCCTTTCCACTTAGATTTGGTCTCCAGACCTAACTATATGTGTGCTCTCCTCTCTGCCCACAATTTTCCTTATTTTCTTGCCTTTTGCAGTAATATTTCGTTGGTCAAATCCCTAAATTCGTGGGTCAGATAAAAAACTTCCAAATGGGTACTCTACACATTCTCTCATTGATTTCTAAGGAGGACCACCCAACCAACAACTTGACTGGTAAATAAATCTTCTGAGACAGAAGACAATTCTGGTTTGAATACTTTAATTCAATATGGTACTACCTCGCATGGGTCATCTCAACTAGTAAGGGTTTCCCTCACCATTCTCTCTCATGGAATCATAACATGTATAAGAAATCCCCTTCAACAATTATTTAGCATTTTCTTTTTATATTTACAACAAAAAATTTACATCACATCATTTTTCAAAGATTCACCATCTTTCAAAATTTACACGTAACATGCCTATCGATAGTTTTTGGAAATAATAACAATTACATTTACAAATCGGAGGAAACAAGAGTATTACATTAGGGGTCCAATGGTTACAATCATTGGGAACAATGACATTTAATTTTCAAGTTCTTTTCTTGAGATTTTCCTTAGAAGGCAAGGAAATTGAGCTTAGAGGAATACAAGGGAAACCCTCTAAGGTGATAAGCTCTAATAACATGAAAAAATTACTCAAAAAGGCACACCATGGTGTAATTGCACAATTATGCTCACTGGATATTCAAACATCTATATCCTTTGCTCTATTGGATCTCCAAATAGTTATCCAAGGTATTTGAAGAAATTTGAAGAAATGCCTCAGGGTCTTCCACCTTCTCGAGATCATGACCATGCTATTTATTTGCTACCAAAAAGTGTAGCACCAAACATTAAGCCTTTAATTTTTCAAAAAATTCATTTATTATAAATATTTATAAAACATTATAAAAACTTTATTGAAAAAAAATATAACAACCAATTGAAAGTAAAAAAAAACTTTAAGTCCTAAATGATTATAATATAACCTACCTTAAAATATTTATAAAATTTTATAATTTTTTATTAAAATAAAAATAAAATTTTAACCACTAAATGGTGATGATGATTAACGTCCAGTAAGACCAAATTGGTCTATGAGACCTTAAGAGGGTAAGTGATTAATTGCGATTCTTTAGAATTTTGTTTCTGTGCTCGAAAAACATTAAGAGAAGTTTTCCAAGATCACCTACTTTTGTTGAGTTAAGAGAAAGTGCTTTTCATCTTCAACCTTCTTAGTGTCACAAAGGTGACACTTTTTCATCCCATAGCGGAATTGACCAACGCCTAGAATTGACCAACGAATTCTGGCACTTGGAAATTTAACACAAGTGAAGTGCAATTGCAACAATTTTTTTTTAAAGCTGGTTTGTTTTGAAGCCGGAATTCCCCATATTCCCTTGGTTGTGTCGAAGTCGAAGGAGTTGAAATATTTCAGTTACTAATTGGAGAAGTTGAATCCATCACAGGCAAGTTTGCTTCAAATATTTAATCCCTTGTATCTCGTGCCACTTTACTTCAAATATTTGAATCTATGTCAAACATAGTTCTATTAGTTTCAAGTAATTTGATTTTGGTTTTCACATTACGTTTTTGTAGGTGTCCTTGCGGCTAAAACATATGGAATTGAATTCCCATGCCTTTAAATTTGCGAATACTGAGCCTGATCCACCTTGAAGAGTTGAGAGAACTTCTAGCTCGGTAATCTAACTACTTTGCAGGAACTAAATCTTTCGTATTGAGCTCTGTAGAGGAGTTGCCCGGAAAATTTTACAAGGTTCAATCTTTAAGAGTACTAAGAATGGATTATTGTTCAAGTTTGAAGAAGTTGCCACAATGTAAGTATCGAAGAGCAATTTTGAAAAACTTTCGTCATTGAGATCATTTGATACATCCTATTGCTAAAGGTTATTGAAACTCCCTTGTGGCTTAGTAATCCTGACATCCTTTGCTAAGCTAGATTTAAAGAATTGTTATCAACTAAAAAGTATCCCAGAAAACATTCTACTATTGAACTCGTTGGCCTCCTCAATGGATATGTCATGTTGTGAGAGTTTAGCAAAATTACCTGATGGGTTTTGTAACCTCTCCTTCAGAGACCTTTCACTCACTAGGTGTAAGGGTTTCGAGCATTTGGTCGAGTTGAAGTTATCTTTGTGTACTAGTCTACAAGAATTATGTAAAGACTTCCACCGCATGTCATCATTGCGAAGTCTGGACTTGACTTCATGTAAGAGTTTGACAACTCTCCTAGAGATTTTCCATGATCTCCCTTCATTGCAAGAACTGAGTCAAAGTTATTGTGAGAGCTTACAAGGAAAATGGATGGACAATGTGGTAAAAATGAAAAAATTAGAGATGGTGGACATCATAGGAAGCCAAATGTTGGAGGAGAGATGGGAACAAATTCAAAGGGAAGGAAATCAATCATGGCCTTTTACCCTGAGAACAGGGCAGGTGAGGATACCGTGCATCCATCCGTATTTTTTATTCTGCTTATTTACCTGTGTTATGGTTAAAGTTTTCAATAAACGATAAAAAAAACATATCCATAGTGAACACTAATGGCTACTCACAGAGTTAAAAATGAGAATTTAAACACAACAGATAGTGAGACAAGAGCTCACACAATTACAAGCGAGACAACACTCACAAATTAAAAATTACACACTTCATCTGAGCAAAGCTATTACATTTTATAAGCTTACAGACCGAACAACCAATCCCTATAATTGTGGATCTGAAACCACTTATGAGCTAAAAACACACTCTCGTAAAACTACCCACGAACAATGCGTTTACAAAATTCCATTTTGACATTATTCTAGATCTCCTAATTACAACATTATTCTAACACTCCCCCTTAATGAAGAAATGAATTTTCTACAACACTTAACTTGCTTCTAAAAATTTCAAATTTGATCTTTCCAAGAAGCTTGGTAAATATTTCAGCCACATTATCACTTGTATTACAATAAATCAAATCAATTTCTTTTTACTCAATCTTCTTTTTCACAAAGTGGTGTTGTAACTCTAAGTTCTTTTATCTTGCATGATACACTGGATTATGTGCCAGTTTGATAGTAATTTGATTATCACAATTGATGCATGTTGGTCCTTTTTGCTTCTCTTCAACATCTGCAAGAATTCTCCTCAACCAAACTTCTTCACAGGTTGCACTGGACAAGGATTTGTACTCGGATTCTGTTGATGACAAAGAAACAATTGGATGTTTTTTGCTTCTCTATGATACGACCCCCGATCCTATATGGACTACATATCCCAAGGTAGACATTCTGTCATCAGAATTTCCTGCCCAATCTAAATTAGAGAAACCTGTCAACTCAACATCAAATTCATCAGTATACATAATACCAAAATTAATTGTTCTTTTAAGGTATCAGAGGACTTTATTTGCAGCTTTCCAGTGGCTTTCACAAGGCTTAGCCATGAACTTACTAAGGATGCTGACTAAATATGCTATGTCTGGTCTGGTAGTGGTAAGATAGTTTAAAATTATCACCAACTGATGATACAAGGTACCATTTGCCTATTTAGTTCCATCATCACTGTATAACTTTGCAATCTGTTCTAAAGGGGTTGACATTGCCTTACATTCACTCATATGGAACCTTTTAAGAATTTCTCGTGTATTTACTTTGAGTGATCGATGTCTTACCAGGATCCCTCCAAACTTCAAGTCCTAAACAATAATGCAATTCACCAAGATTTTTCATCTCAAATTCCTGTGACAACTGACTTTTAATTTCTTCAATTAACTTGCATGCACTGCCTGTGTTAATGAGATCATCCACATATTAATATATCAAAGAAACATTTCCTTTTTAATATTTCTTAACATATAGGTTAGGATCACTTTTGCTTTTCTCAAAACCTCTCTGATAAAAGAAGGTATCAATCTTTACATACCGTGATCTCGGTGCTTGTTTCAAACCATATAAATCTTTCCTTAACCTGCAAACAAGATGCTCATGTCCCTTCTTTTCAAACCCTTCAGGTTGAACCAAATAAACCTCTTCTTTTAACTCACCATTCAAAAAAGAAGATTTGATATCTAACTGATGTATTTTCCATTTTTATTTTGTAGCTCATGCAATCAGTACTCTAATTGTATTCAATTTAGCTACTGGTGCAAAAGTATCAACATAATCAATTCCCTCCTTTTGTGAATATACTTTTTCAACTAATCTTTCCTTATATTTATCAATACTACCATTTACGTTAAATTTAGATTTGTACAACCATTTGCTTCCTATAGGCACTTTTTTTCAGACAGTTCTACTAATTCCCATGTTTGATTCTTCATAAGAGAGTTATATTCTTCATTCATTGCATTTCTCCATTCTTCATTTTCTTTAGCTTGTTCATAGTTTATAGGTTCTACAACATTCATTACATGGGACATTGATGCATAATATTTGTAACTTAAAGGTAACTGAGTTTGTCGTGATGACCTCCTTGGTCCTTCACTACTTCCATCTCTTCTTCTGCTTTGTGGTGACTCTTCTCCACTTGATGTATCACAATTGCTTGAAGTGTCAATATTGATTTCATTCCGTTCTTGAACCTGTACTTGTTCATGTTCCTATTTAACCATTGCATCTATTTTGACATGATCATCAATGTCATTAGAACTATACCATACACCAATATCATTCATTTTGTCACCTTTATATGAATTCTCATGAAACACCACATCTCTACTTGCAAACAATTTATGCGAACTAGGATCAAACAACTTGTATGTTTTTTTATCAGAACAATGGCCAATAAATATGCACTCGATTGATTTTGCATCAAGTTTTCTTCTCTCATCTTTAGGAATATGTGCAAAGACCTTGCATCCAAACACTCTTAAATCACTGACATCGGGTTTATAACCATGGAAAACTTCAAAAGGAGTTTGAAAATCTAATCTCTTAGTTGGACTTACATTCTTTAAAAAAACAACAATATTAATGGCTTCTGCCCAAAAACCATTAGAAATGTTTTTACCTTGAAGCATACTACGAGCACACTCCACCAATGTTCTATTCTTCCACTCAACGATTCCATTTTGCGGAGGTGTATGAGGCACTGTAAATTGATATTGGATCCCATAACATTTAAAATAATTTTTAAATGCTCCTAATGTATATTCACCACCTTGATCAGACCTGAGAATTTTAATGCATTTTCTTGTTTGTTTTTCAACCATAGTTCTGAATTCCTTAAATTACTCAAATACATCACTCTTCCTTCTTATGAAATAAACCCAAGTATACCTAGATCTATCATAAAAAAAATAAGAAAGTTCCAAGCACCACCAAGTGATCTAGTTTGCATAGGTCCGCATACATCGATGTGAATTAATTCAAGTATTTCAGTTTGTCTTTTCTTTTTATGTATGGGAAATTACTCTCTATGCTTCTTACCAAGTGCACATGCTTCACATTCAATATGATAATTCTTCATAAAAGGAATACCTTCAACCATTGTTTTTATTCCCATCAAATCATTGTGATTAAGGTGCCCATAACTGTGATGCCATAACTCTTCAGTTGACATCGCTGTAGATGTCAACACTTGATTTCTATTCAAAGTCACATCCAGCTTATACAAACCTCCAACTATGGTACCCGTGGCAACAACCTTGTAGCGATCTTGGATGTCCTTTACAACACACCACACCTTGACTTACCAAATTTCCCTTTTAAATCATTATCAGTGATAGTAGAAATATCATTTTTTGTTTGGACTAATTTTAGATGTTCTCTTAAAATATGGTCAATTTCTGATATCACTTATTTTCCTACATTATGGTTAACTTTTATGATACACATAGAAGGACAAGATATCCATAGAGAGAAAAAATGGCTACTCAGATAACATATCATCTTTTGTTAGGATTGACTTTCTATTTTCTTTGCAAACATGTTCATCCAAGGTTTCTGCCTAGAGTCATCTTCCAGGGAAAATAAGTTGAAGGAGGTGTCAAGGAAACTGGATTCCCTTCTCACTTATGGAAAAGAAGAGTCACTCCATCTATTCGATTATTCTGTTGACACCGACATACTTATCATGGTTGATGGACATCCATATTTTAATGACGATTTCCACAGGCCTTTTATCGAGGAGACGATACATGACATCCCCATTCAAATTATTTATATTGGCAAACATTTTAATAAGTTTTCTAAAAAAAATGGAACACAAAGTTCTAGGCCATTCTCTTGACAACTCAAGTGCTCACCTGCTGTTTAATACAATCATCTTACTTGTTTTAAATATTCAACGACATTCCGCTGTCGAAAGTAGTGTTGAAGAGAGGTGGGAGTCCTATTTTCAGATGAGAACAAAGATGGTGGAAGACAGGAAGGGGGGAAAATACCTTTCTTGTTGGAATTTTTTCATCAAACTCTGAAATGGAAGAATTGATCTTGAATAAATGTGAAAGATAGCTCGGATTGAAGCGAATTGCAGAAACATCTCAAAATAACAATATCAAGATTTTTAAGTGATCTGTTTATAGATCGAGAGGGGGAAATAACGCCCATATTCCTTAAGAATTATGGAGTTCAACATGTATTCCAAGTTTTGACTTTTGTTAATTAATTTTCTTTAAAATATAATTATTATATCAATAAAAATAGAAACAATTTTCAACAAATATTGACTGCCATTTATATTGTTTACCTAACAATTGCAGGTTGGGGTCCATGAATTGGAACAAAAAATGATATTATTAGAAATCAGGGACACCGAAGTTTGTTACGATAATCTCCTTCAGTTTTTGACTGAATTTTATCTTACGCAAAAAGATATACTCGATTTGGAAATTATATCAATTCCAATTGTGCAACCAAGTACAAGATTCAACGTACTTGAGCGGTTTTCAAAAGAAGTTCCATGGTTGGTTCTCCGAAATCCATGGACAATAACAAGATCCGTGAAGCACTTTCTGGTTCAACAGTGTCATTGGGAAGGAGAGGATGAATGGATTTCTGCAACGACAGTATCCTAGTAGGATCCTCGTAATAAAACACAGGAGAATACGGGATTTTAAGCCCATATTGAGTTTGCTGGTCGGATGGGGGCCAAACGTTTATTCGTTTACAGATGAGAAAATTGAAGAATTGATTGAAGAAGAATGGAATCATCCTACCATAGATTTCCAGTTATTTCTCCAACTTTTGGATGGTGAATCAGATCACGTGAGTAATTATTTTTGTTTGATTGTTACTTACTTACATGTTTACTTTGAGTTAAATTGGAAAAGATGAATATGTCACTTACCATTGATTATTACTTGTAATTTTGTTGTGTTGTTCAGTTATCAAAGTCGAAAGAGATATTGCTTCAACGACTTCAAGGAAAAATGGTGTGCTTATATGGCGTAATGCCTATGATGACATATTTTACATGCTTTTTAAATGATGTATTGATAGACTGGAAATATAGCATTCAGATCATTTATATTCCAAGATATGAATATGTCGAAAAAACCATAACTCAGCCTTAACACAATTCACACTCTCGTTTCATGGTTTTGCATATGTGGAGCCCCTAAGCAAAAGTTTGAATCATTTTTTTCGTTGTTTTTAACAAGGTGGTTAATGTTTTGACTGAAAAAAAAATTATATATTGAAGGCGTTGTTGAACAATTTTTCAAGGTGAAGGCGTTGTTGAACATAAAATTCTTGATATTATCTTTTAATAATTTTTGTGAGAATGAAGTTTTTTTGAGACTATTTTGAAATGTTGATTTTTTTTAAAACTTTTACAGATAACTACACTCATGGGAAACAAAAGTTTGCACAAGAGAAAATTTGATCGCACTCAAAATGAAACTCGCCATAACGAACAAAGGAAAGAGCATTATTGGAGAAATAAACAAGAACATGAAAATATCGAAGAAAGAAACGATGATGATGTAAATAGAGATTTTATACAAGAAGAAGTCCAACCAGGTATATGCATGTACACATATTGTCTATATTAAAAGTATAGTTCATCATTTATTTAAATTATTGTTTAAAATATAATTGATTGTGATTCAGATTTGATGTTTTTCAAAAAACATAAATAGATTTTTCTCATAATGTCGATGAAGTCGTTGAAACCAAAATTGAAGCATAAGTTGAATCACCTATTGATATGTACACAAATCTCTAGATAATATAAGATGAACAGTTGTATATATAGTTTAGTGAATTTATGTTTGGGTTTTGTTTTTTAATATAAACTTTAAATTGAAATATGCAGAGGAATCTATCAACATTGATGGTGAAATATTAGAAAATGTTGATACTGACAAATTTGGGAAGAAATAAGTTAATCATTATATAAGATATCGTGTTATGAATATGTATAATACTTTTTTCAAAGATGAATCAGTAACAGTATAAGCTCAACTTTTACTCTGTCTAATAAAGTCAATAAAGTTAAAAGAAGCTACATCATTATTGGGTATTCAAAAGTCGACAAAAGATACAAAGGTGAAACATAATGTCTTTGACAATATAACTAGTGTATTAAAATCTTTTGGAAAATCTCGAAACAAAAATGTCAATGTTACACGTAGAGTGATACAAACACCAATTATTTCATCTAGCAATATAAAAGATCGTTTGACACAACACATGACAAAAACAATAAGAACCTAAAGAAAAACATTGTACAAACATAGAAAATTTCGATTGCAAATAGATGCAAATGATGAACTTGTTTGTTGGACAGTTATTTCTAGACAACCCTACAAAGATAGACTTGCAAAAAATGTTAAAGAATCGGCCCGTAATTGTTGGTTGACAAAATATTGTGTTTCACCACATACAATGGATGTGTTGCGACAGAGAATAGCATGAAAAGAATATGAAGAACATCCAAAACATATATTTCCAATGACACAAATAGAATTGTTCAATAAGTTCAAAGAAGAGCACAAAGAAGTTAAAATTTCCAACAATACATTTGTGCAACAAAGACCATGGTTTGTTGGACCCATCACTGTTCGTGACACTTGTTGTTTTCGTTATCATGTGGAATTTGAGTTATATTACGACACATTTCTTTATTTTGGTAAAACTTTATGGCCAAGTTCACCTCCTCCTTCCACATTCCGTGCTTTTATATTTGAAATTCTATGTGAAAGAGAAGGTGATGACTTATTTTACCAAAAAAAATGTGTTGGTGGAAACAAATGTGATCGTTGCGGAAATCTAAGTTTGTTTCACTCAAAGTTTCCTATTGATATGAATGATCAATCATTTTCTAATATAACAATCAATTGGAAGAGATATGAATATATCAACAACACGACTCCACATTCTTCAAATGTTATTTCCAAAAGGATTGATTTGAAAGTAGATAAAATCTGTGTGATAGATTTTTTGAATAAGTTTGAGGAAGAAATTTATAGATACACTAAGAATTCACATAGATCTCGATGGCAAGACCTACATTTCAAACAATCTCGTGAAGTGTTTCCACTAGGGACAATTTTGTCTGTAGTTGATTTTGCGGAGAATTATACATTCACTGCACAAAAATAAATACACAGTGAATATTATCATTATGATCAAATCACTATATGTGTCCACGGTCTTGATAACATAGACAACACCAATGACAATTGACATGTTATTAAAAAATATCACTTTTATATAAGTGATGATCGAGCACACGATACACATTATGTACAACATTGTTTTGATAAATTTTATGATTCATTGAAAGACCATGGGATCAAATTCAATCGACATTGGATATGGTCATATGGATGTGCGGATCAATTCAAATCTTCAAGATCATTCTATTGGTTATGTCGTCTTCATAAGAAACCAAACATTACACATTGTTGGAAATTTTTGAGATTGGTCATGGAAAAGGAGAGCACGACGGTGCAGGGGCATGTGTAAAACAAACACTTCAAAGGTATCAAATGAACCCTCATGCTAATCGATTTGAATTCGTTGATCAATTTGTTGAATGGTGCAAACTAGCGCTAAGCCATGAAAATTGTAAATGTGTTGAACTTGCACAAAAGATCTAGCTAAACAATAATACACACATTTGCAGAGAGAATATGAGAAATAAGAAGAAGGAGAGAAAGAATGAAAACATTCTCATTAACTGTTGTGAATAATGAATAATTTACACATGATATACCCTGTATAACTCAATGAGTTCTACTGGAGGATAACCAATGCACCATAGTGGTGGTCTAGAGTGATGTGGACACACACAAGAAGTTACGGGAGTGAACTGCCACCTAGTCTAGTCTCTCAGGCAGTTACGGGAGTGAACTGCCACCTAGTTGAGTTAACTAGTCAACTAGTCTTCAATTAACTAACTAAACAAAGAGTAGTGGGGAGTTAACTCAAGGAATCAAGGCTAATGCACCACTCTGGTGATGATACCAAGGCAAGGTCGAATTAGCATGGTGATGATCCCAATGTTACATAGTGACAAAACCAATGCAACATCTAAACTCAACTCAACTAGTCAAACTGAAGTGTCAACTGAAAGAGAATATTCTCCCCTAAATTATATGAGACTGGATAATGACTACTTATGACTAATAAACAAGGAAAAACCTTAGGAAAAAGAATCCTAGGTGTGAGTGAAGTAACTCCAACACGCCCCCTGAACATCACTATGGTGAAAATAAAGATTTGGTCCCGACAACGAGGCCATGTTAGGTACCCACGTACAAAATATACACTGAAAATATAGTGAGGAAAGAGGGAAAACCTCACGGGGAAAACCCCCCCTCAAGGTATAATGTATGTAAAAATAAGAACTACAGTTGCTAGGCAACTGTGTCCTTCACTCCAAGACGACTTCGCAGAGAATGGAACTTCTGCTCAGTAAGGTCTTGGTGAATATGTATGCCGTCTGTTCTGCTAAAGGACGAAACTGTAAGTCGATGATCCCCTCATGTACTAAGTCACAGATGTAGTGCATGTGGATCTCGATGTGCTTCGTCCGCTACCTCTGAACTAGATCTTTGTAGAACTTCAAAGTGCTCTGGTTGTCACACCAGATGCCGATCGACCGATGAAACTAAATGCCCAAATCAGTGAGAAAATGTTGTAGCCACATAGCCTGAATGGTTATGTTAACTACCCCTCTGTACTCTGCCTCGACTGAAGATAGAGTAATGGTAGATTGCTTCTTGCTCGACCAATAGATAGGCCCAGAACCAAGACTGAGTGAGTAACCAGATGTGGACTTGCGATTAGTGCTATCACCAGCCCAACCAAAATCAGTAAACCCGATGAGATCTAATGTAGAGTCTGCTGCATAATGAATCCCAAAGGTGATGGTGCCCTGAATGTATCGAAAGATACGCTTTGCAACTTTCCAATGTAGCTCATGTGGCTCTTGCATGAACCTGGCAACTGTGCCAACTACATATGAGAGGTCTGGTCTGGAGTGTGTGAGATACAACAAGGTCCCCACTAGTTGTCTGTACAATGTGCTGTCAACCAGTGGAGTTTCCTCGCCATCCTCAAGTTTGACTCCTGATAGGAAAGGTGTCAGAGCAGACTTGCAGTCTGTCATGTGAAATCTCTCAAGGAGATCTCGTGCATACTTGGCCTGAGATAGTTTGATGCCTGATGCATCCTGACTGATCTCGAGTCCAAGGAAGAAGTGTAGCGGACCCATGTCTGTCATCAAAAACCTATCATGTAGAATCCTCTTGACTGCAGCAATCACTGAAGTCGAGCACCCAGTGATCAACAAATCATCGACATACAAAACTAAGAGTAGAAGTGAATCAGTCGTCCTGAACATGTAGACATTAGGGTCGGATTTACAACGTACAAAGTTCTGTGACAACAGGTAGGAGTCCATCTTGGAATACCATGCCCTTGGAGCCTATTGGAGGCCATAAAGGGACTTATTCAGTCGACAGACCAAAGATGAGTCCTGCATAAATCCATGGGACCGCTCCATGTAGATATACTTAAAGAGATCACTGTGAATAAATGCATTCTTCACATCCATATGATGGACTTCCCATCCCTTGGCTGCCGCAATGGAAAGTGAAAATCGTATGGAATCCATCTTCGCTACTGGAGTGAAGGTCTCATCATAGTCAATACCATGAACCTGATGAAAACCTTTGGCAACAAGCCTGGATTTGTATCTTCTAATCTGTCCATCCGCTGCGCTGTTGGTCCTATAGACCCATCTGCATCTGAAAAATTTCCTCCCAGAAGGAAGGGGAACCAGATCCCAAGTCTGGTTCTCGAGGAGGGAGTTGTACTCCTCCTGCATGGCGGATTCCCAAAAGGGATTTCCAACAGCCTCGCCATAAGACTGTGGATCTGAAGACTGAACCAAGAAAATATGCCTGGAAGGCAATGGTTCAGTGGAAGTGAGTGCAACAGGAGGCTCTCCAAAATCAGATCAATTCCTCCTTTTATCGGCTGGATTACCAACGAGATCCCCTGCATCCTGAAGAGTAGTTTGTGCCCACTTGGGCCTCTTCTCTGGCTCTGCAACTGCATCTGGATGCTCTAACTCTGGATCCGACTGTACTGACTCTGAATCCAAATCATCTGAGTCCTTTGAATTAGAACTCTCTTATGAAGAAGAGTCGGCATGTGAATTCTCATCATCTCGGACAGGTGGAAGAGTGAAGGTGTCTGCATGCGACTACTAAGGTACATGCAAGACACTTTACTCGAATTGGATACTACGCTCAATGATGATCCGGTCTGAGGAAAGATAAATAAGCCAATATCCCTTTACATCGTCGGGGTATCCAACAAAAATGCACTCAGTGCTTTGTGGATCAAGTGCCTTCCTCTTTTCAGAGGGAATCCAGGCCCACACACGTGAACCAAAAATGCGGAAGTGGGTCACTTCTAGTTTGAGGCCGCTCCAAGCCTCGTAGGGGGTCTTATCCTTGATAGATCTATGAGGAGATATGTTTTGTATGTATGTTGCACAATTAAGTGCTTCAGCCCATAATCTCTGTGGTAGTGACTTTGCATGCATCATGCAAGATGCCATCTCCTTTAGAGATCTATTTTTTCGCTCAACAACTCTGTTTTGTTTCGGAGTATAGGGAACTATGTGATGCAACCGAATCCCTACCTCATGGAAAATATTATGGATCTCATGATTTACATACTCTCCCCCGTTATCAGTTCGAAGGAATTTGATCTTCTTTCCGGACTGTGTCTCAACCAAGGCTTTGAAATCTTTGAGGTGTTGAAAGACCTTAGATTTTTGCCTGAGAAAGTAGATTCAAGTAAAACATGAGAAATCATCAACAAAAATGAGAACAAAACTTGCTTTGCTGATCGATGGATGCGGAAAAAGACCCATAAGGTCACTGTGGATCAGATCCAAATGCGCGAAATCTCATTGAGACTTTCCTTTGTCGAATTTCTCTTGAGGGTTTTTTCGAAAACACATCCCTCACACATTCCCTTGGAGAAATGGATGTCTGGTAGACCATCAACCAATTTGTGCCTGCTAAGCTGTTGCATGTATCTGAAATTCAAATGTCCAAACCTTTCTTTCCATATCCTACTACTTTCATGAGCATGAGTAAGCAGTAAAGCAGAATTGGGTTCAATGAATTCAGAAAAAGTATACAATCTAGACTGATGATTTACCTCATCGGTAGCAACCTTGGAGTTGGTTTGCATGTCGTATATGTCCATAGAATTTGGTGTGAATATGACTTTCTTTCCGGTGCCTAAATTCGCCATCTGATACACGAAGAGAATATTGACAGGAAGTTTGGGAACGTGCAACACATTCTCGAAGCTTCCATTGGTGAGTTCAATCCTTCCTTTGCCAGTGGCTTCGACAGAAGAGTTGTACCCCATCAGAATAGGAGGACCTTTGCATGCATCCAATGAAGAATATACTGCTTCTGATGCAGCCATGTGATGTGATGCTCCTGAATCTACGATCCAAGCATCAGGAGAGGAGTTGATTGCAATCAAGGCATGACTAGAATTTCCTTTCTTGGAATTCAGATCTTCTAGCATCTTCTTCTTTGCACCCTCGGGGATGTGATCTCCAAGGTTGTTTTGCTGAAGTATTTGAGACATCATATCTATTTTTTTTTGCATGCATGTGGATTTCAAATGGAATCCTTTGTGACAATACATGCATTTCTCCCCCTTTCTTCCCTTTTCTCCTTTGGATCCAGAGGCATTGGTGAAAGGTTTTGTGTACCCTTCCTTCTTCGGATGTGCATGAGCTTTCCTTTTATCTTTATCTTTATATTTCTGATATTTGTGGCTGCCATCATGCACAGTGAGTGCATTCACCCTTGTGCCTTTGATTGTGCCCATGTTGGTGAGCTTGGTTTGCTCTTGTGTTAGAGATTCAATAAAGTCCTCAAGAGAAGGCATCTTCCAGGTGGCTCCAGAGGCGAATCTGACACTATGAAATGTAGATACGAATATAGAAAATTTAGGACCAATATTGGAGAGAATGGTGAGAACCATTTGTTTCTCCTCCTTCGATTTATCAACCCCACAAGCTTTGAGTTGCGATAGTAAATCCTTGAATTTTGTAAAGAAATCTTGGATATTCTCGAAGCTTTTTGGATCCAATGTGAGAAACTCCACCTCCAGCACGTGTCCCCTCATCTCATCCTATTTTCCAAAGATCCCTTCCAAGGTGGTCCAAGCTTCATTGGGAGTCTTACAGGAAGAAATATGAAAAATGAGAACGGGAGAAATAAGACTGCAAATTGTTTCAAGTGCCTCATCCATGCGATTTAAGTACTTGGATTTTTCTATGGCTGATGTCGGTTATGTATCTGTATTCAAGGTTAACCTGTACAACCCTCTGGTTCAGATATGAATTACTATTTTCTCCTTCCATGCAAAATAGTTGTAAGGTGTAAGTATGATTTTGTTTTGGAATTCCATCTTTTTGTTGTCTTCAATCTTTTGTACTTGCAAAAAATTTTGGTGTAGCTTTTGCTTAGCATTCCATCAGATATGATACCATGTAAATGTGTTGAACCTGCACAAAATATATCTATCTAAACAATAATACAAACATTTGTAGAGAGAATAGGAGAAAGAAGAAGAAGGAGAGAAAGAATGAAATAATTCTAATTAACCATTGTGAATAATGGATAATTTACACATGATATACTCTGTATAACTCAATGATTTTGATTGGAGGATAACCAATGCGCCATAGTGGTGGTATAGAGTGATCTGGACACACACCAATAGTTACGGGAGTGAACTACAACCTAGTCTAGTCTCTCAGGCAGTTACGGGAGTGAACTGCCACCTAGTTGAGTTAACTAGTCAACTAGTCTTCAGTTAACTTACTGAACATAGAGTAGTGAGGAGTTAACTCAGGGAATCAAGGCTAATGCACCACTCTGGTGATGATACCAAGGCAAGGTCGAATTAACATGGTGATGATCCCAATGTTTCATGGTGACAAAACCAATGAAACATTTTATATATCCAAGGCACGTGCATGTGTGATAATATAACATGAACGCCTTGTTAGAACATATCAAATTATTTGCAGATGTCTTTGTCGTGGTTGCACCTGTAGACGACACTGAAAACGTGAAATATTATTTTATACGATGCACAGAACACAAGATGAGGTTATCAAAAGATTTTGATGACAATAGTTTTATATATGAAAGATGATCCATTGTATTGAAAGGCTATTTTTTTCAAGAAACCCATCAAACTGATACTCATGTTCACTTTCAAGACTATTAGTAGGAGGTCATAAGTTTTCAATATAGTCATTTGGTATGTGCAACATGCATAAAGTTAATAGAAGTTCAATCAAGAAAAAAAACAAAAGTTAGAAAATGGAAAATGTCTAAAGCCGATCATGAACAAATAATTGAAGATGGCATACCATTACGATTTCTTTAAACAAGTGACATGTACATTCCAAAATTTTATATTTTCATTGAAAATACACATATTTATGAATATCTAGGATTCTAGAATCATTTGGTTTAGTTTACTTTCATGGTCCATTCAAATAAGGAACTATATTTTTGATGAATTATAAAGTTTATCGAGCCTTATTTACAATTTGAGGGAAGAACCTATAGATTGTATAGGGGACCTAAAATGACCTATACTTTGGGTGATTATACTAATCCTACAAATTATCCATCGTATACACAAATCTTGTAATGCATAACCAATTTACTACATAAATGATTTGCGTTCATTATTTCCAATGATTGAAATGTTTTTACATATGGAGAGGATAACTTCATATCGGAACTAGGACCCATTTCCATGTCATTATAAGGGACTATTTATGGCTTAAAAAAACTTTCACTAAATGTAGTACCTTTCATAAAATCATCCCCCTCTCTATTAATATCTCTAGGAATAATATCATTCTACAAATAAAATATAACACCATCTACTGAGGATTGGTTTGCTGCATTTAGATTTTCATTTTTTTAATTGAATTTAGAGTATATTGAGAATTCAAGGTAGTGTATGATTAACATCCTAATTAAAAATTTTAAAGACATATTAAAACATATCAATTTTAATTATGAAATTGTGAATTTTGATTCCAAAAGTGTTGATATATTAAATTGCTACAATGTGCATTTAGAATTCAATATCTTGAATCAAATCACACAAATTGAAATTACGAGCTATGATGAACCTAATACTTAAATTGAAAAATGTGTATGATGAACCTAACACTACTTATATTCTACATATTAAACATAGTTTTCATTAAGTTTGATTGAAAAAACTTAAATTGAAAAAGAATTTGATTTTGTGACTTGATAACAAAAAATAAAAAATAACACCATCTACTAAGGCTTGGTTTGTTGCATTTAGATTTTCATTTTTTTAAGTGAATTTGGAGTATATTGAGAATTCAAGGTAGTGTATGATTAACATCCTAATTAAAAATATTAAATACATCCCAAAAAATATCAATTTTAATTATGAAATTGTGAATTTTGATTCCAAAAGTGTTGATATATTAAATTACTTTGTAATGTGCATTCAGATTTCAATATCTTGAAGAAAATCAAACAAAATTGAAATTATGAGCTACTTGAAAAATGTGTATGATCTTAACTAACACACATTAAACATAGTTTTCATTAAGTTTGATTGAAAAATCTTAAGTTGAAAAATAATGTGATTTGTGACCTGAGAACAAAGTTGGAAGTTTACTCAATGTAGACCTTGTATTGTAGATGTTGCGTTGCTATCCCTGCAAATTTTTGAATAGAAAGTTATTCAATGATATTGAACAACACTCATAGGTGTCATATTAATGGCACTAGTGAATACTTCCAATGTGCAGAGGATTGATAATCCATCAACCCTTTTCTGCCCTTTTTGGTACATAAACAATTTATATCAATATAAATTTTAATGAAAATTGCTTACTTATATTAAAGCATATTTTAATTTTACATATTAAAAAAGGTTAGATGATGTTATTATTTCACATTCTTATTTCAAAGTATATTTTTATTTCACATTTCATTGAATGAATATATTGAAAGCTCGAAAATAAACCAAGGATGAACATAACCAGTTTAGTGCTGGACTATCATTTCATTGTGAATTTTCAATTTTGAGTTTAGGGTTTTTCCTAAGTTTTGGATTGATAGGAGTCTACACCCTGTCAACAATATGCTTAAATTTACAAAAACATTGTTAAAGTCAATTGATTATCACTTGAATGGAATGGAGTAACAAAAACATTGTTAAAGTCAATTGATTATCACTTGAATGGAATGGAGTAAAATCCATATCACCCAATGAAAACTTGACAATTGTCAATTCTCATGACTATCAAATATTTATATCTACAACCCTTCACACTATAAACCCTATCAACCCTTCAACTTATAAAATATCTACAAATAAAACATAAACTATAATTTGATGATATGTTTGACTATTCAACCATATTTGCAAATCAAACAAAATTGAAATTATAACTTGTAATTGATTATCACTTGAATGGAATGGAATAAAATCCATTTCACCCAATGAAAATTTGGCAATTGTCAATGCTCACGACTATCAAATATTTATACCTACAACCCTTCAACCTTATAAACCCTATGAACCCTTCAACTTATAAAATATCTACAAATAGAACACAAACTATAATTTGATGATATGTTTGACTATTCAACCATATTTGCAAATCAAACAAAATTGAAATTAAAGTTGTACTTGACTATACAATGATGTTGATAAATGAAATGAAATAAAATATTTTTAATTTTAGCACAATATCATAAAACATATATTATCCTTTCACCATCTTAAAAATTGAAATTATAAGCTGACCATAAAACATAAATTATCCTTTCATCATCATAAAAATTGAAATTATAAGCTACTTGACTGTTTATAAATGAACAATAAACAATATATTTCACCATCATAAACAATATAAGAGAAATCAAAGATGAAACAATAAATTGATATTTTGAGTTCCAAATATATATATATATATATATATACCATTTTAGGCTAATAACAAAAACTAAGAGGAAATCAAAACATTTAACTCCAAAATTCTGGACTCTAAGCCATCGCTTTAAGATAGACCACTTCACACCTGCAAAAGAAAACATTTGTCAAATTTAAAATTTAAAAATTTAAAATAAAATATATCTACAAATTTAAAATAAAATGTACACATACCATTTAAAATAAAATATATTTTTTGCTTGGAATCACTAACTACCACTGATTTGTTGATGTGCAGGTGTTTATTGAGTTATCTAGTTATTAAGTACATTCATACAAGATTCATCCAACACATGAAGATCACAATACATCCAAGATATAGAAGCACAAACAAAGATATGACCTTTATTATGAGCAATATGGAATCAATACAATAGATAGCCGATCTGGAACAATCCTCAGATGGGCGGAAATACAATAGATATGAGCTGCTACAAAATACTCCGTCGATACAAAATAAGCCTCCAAAGGCTGAATAGGAAATGAAGATCAATACAAGTAGATCTGACTGCCAACTCTCCAGCTGAAGAATGCCACGCTCCACTAGAAGACTGAAACCCTCAATAAATCGATCCCACTGAAGGAAGACTCCAAATCAGTCCAAACTCGGCAAGATGATAGATCAGGGTGGTAGAATCACCCTCCTGAAATCTCAAGATGAACGCCCAAGGAAAACCCTTCCAAACTCTGAATCTTCTGCTGAAGCTGCGCCCTCCTTGATGCCTGAAACCCTAGGAGATTCGACCTTGATGAGAAAAGCCTCCAAATGCCCTGAAACTCCCCAAGAATGTAGATCAGGCTATGAGAACCCTGCAGGAGAAGTTTCAGACTCAGATTCCAGGTGTAGCCTTCTAGATCTGAGATTTACTGAATCATAAGACGTCCCCTTAGCCTCCAAGACATCCCACTCTGAAGCTAAATATTTGATGGTGATAACTCTCCAAAAAAACCCTTAAAATGATGATAGTGCCCCTGCAAATAAAACCCAAGTGTTGGAATGGCCACAGGCTCTCCTGATAAGCTGGATCAAACCCTCCTCTAGAAGATGGTGCGCCCTTGTTGGAAACACAAGAACAGTATGGCCCTGCTACCTTCTGAAGCGCTGAATGGAAATATGCTGAGAATAGAATGGTGTGGAGGAATCTTTCATCCCCGAGACCAAGCTGTGGAACAAGGTGAGTGGGTATTTCCCCACTGAGTTGCTCACAAGGGTTTGTACAACAAAACCCCCAAACTGAATGCTCAAGAGCAATAGCAAACAATATACCAAATCCAGAATGACCAATGGGTGCACCCTAGCCTCTTACTTATACTTTTCCTTCTAATTCTCTGTTGAGTTAGGTTAACTCCCAGGGTTAGCTTCTATTATTCTGTTGAGTTATCTTTTACTCCTTTTATCCTTTTTCTTCCTTAAGTCAACTTAAAAATATAACTTAGTTTAGTTGACTTTCCCCCTCAATTTGAGACTATGACCTAGTGGGGATGCCCAGGACACTAAGTCTCCTCAACACCTCTCTATCAAGAGGTGAGGGACATTACAGTTTAGAATGTTGAATTGTAAACCAGCTGCAACACCTATGGAAACTGGTATTAAACTTAACAAGTATGATGAGGGATCATATGTTGATCCAACTCTGTATAAGAGGCTGGTTGGAAGCCTTATGTACTTAACAACAACTAGACCTGATAACATGTTTGCTGTAAGTTTGATTTTGAGATTCATGGAGACTCTGAAGAGTACTCATTGACAAGCAGGAAAGAGGATCCTGAGATATGTTGCTGGAACAACTGACTTTGGTATACGATACACATCAAGATTAAACTTTGAGCTGATCGGATATACTGATAGTGATTTTGCAGGTTCTATTGATGATAGGAAGAACACATCTGGTTATGTGTTTAGTCTTGGATCTGGAGCAGTGGCATGGGCATCAAAGAAACAATCCATTGTGACTCTATCTTCTACTGAGACAGAGTATGTTGCAACATATGCAACTGCATGTCAAGCTATGTGGATGAGAAGAGTTTTGAATGAATTGTTGCATGACCAGAATGATGCAACTCAAATTGTTTGTGACAATAAATCTGCGATTGCACTGTCAAAGAATCATGTCTTTCACAAACAGAGTAAGCACATTGATACGAGGTATCATTTCATTTGTGAATTGGTAAATGGCAAATAAATTTCTGTTCAATTCTGCAGGTCTGAAGAACAATTTGCAGACATATTTACGAAGCCTTTGGGAAATGAACTGTTTAAAATCCATAGAAGAAACATTGGGGTCTGCAAGCTGTAATGCATTGTTTACAACAATTTTGTTTTACTAGTTTTAGTTTGTTTTTCTCTGAAATGATTAAGAGGGAGTATGTCAGAAATTAATCATTTCACCACCCCTGTTTAAACGGTGAATTGGTGGCCGTCTTGACCCTTCAAGACTCAAAGATTTAATTACTCTAAACGGTGGCCACCTTAACCTTTGAAGGCAACGAAATTATACTACCGCCTTCATCAAATTTTATCGTTTCTAAAATCGTAGGGGAAATTGGTGTTAGTATAAATAAATGAAGAATGGATTGTAAAGGATGGTGATATGAAGAATCACATTTTTGAATCGAAGCCGTTTTGAATTCTCTCTGTGGAATTTCTGAAAACATTTTTCGAATTGAATATGTTAATTTTGCGTGTGTTTATGATTTCCTGTTATTGAGTTTGTAAACTCCTTTTATTTCTTGATAAAATTCGTTTTGAGCAAACACAATAATTTTTTTTGGTTTTACCGAATGACAACCAGGTTCCATTTTCATTCCAAGTTTATTTGTTGGAGTGTGTATGATCTGGAAAATCATTTAAAATAAAAGTTTGCTATTTTGGCATTCAAAGTTTATATATTAAAGGCGCGTGGAGCTCTTTAGATTCAAAAACCCCGAACACGAATTGGTGGGCCCAAACCTTTCTCGCGATTTCACGATTCAAAAATTTTGGGTATGTTTTGTTTTTACATCGAGCGTTTGTAAACGCCGAACCCCGAAACCAAATTGGTGGGCCAAACTTATTCGTCTTTCGCGATTCAGGAATTCACGTGGTGTTCTGTTTTTTATGTTCGACATTTATAATCGCTGAATCCTGAACCCCGATTGACCTTCGTTTTTTTTTTTCACAAAACTTTGGTCATTGAAATCATTGGATTTATCCTCTTGCGAAAGGCTATTGGAGCTCCCTCATGGCTTAGGAAGATTGCCATCCTTTTCTAAGCTAGATTTAAAGATTCATTGTCAACTAATAAATATCCTAGAAAGTATTGTACCATTGAATTCATTGACCTCCTCAGTGGATATGTCATGTTGTGAGAGTTTAACGAAACTACTGATGGGTTTTGTAACCTCTTCTTCATACACCTACTTAAAACATGCGAAACAAATAACACGGTGAGGCTATGCTCACTTATCTATTGTTCAATGAAGATAGATTACATCCTTATATAGGAAAAGACTCTACCGAGTCGGTTACATACAAATCAAAGACAACTAGACTCTCAATTATGAACTGACTCTTAACACGCCTACAACTGACTCTCACAACTGAAGCTTATAACTGGTGCTTACAACTGGCGCTTACTCCATTATTTCCAAGTCTCCCCCTTAATGGAGAATGGATGGACTTCTACACCTAACATCTCCCTAAACAGTTCAAACTTAATCTTTCCAAGAGGCTCAGTGAAAATATCAACAACATTTTCACTAGTATTACAATACATAAGAGCTATTTCATTTGACTGCAACTTTTCTCGAACAAAATGAAACTGAGCTTCAACATGTTTTGTCCTTGCATGAAAAATTAGATTCTTCGCAATATTGATTGAACTTTGATTATCACATCTGATCATCGTAGGTTCCTTTCGTTCTTCTCCAACATCTTGAAGAAGTCTTCTTAACCAAACAACTTCACAAGTTGCTGCACACAAGGCTTTATATTCTGCTTC
>ML814016.1:23758-44371 GCA_009831015.1 Picea engelmannii | reverse complement strand
TGGCGTGGTAACCAGATGGTGGCAATGTCATGCTGTTAGGTACCCATGAACATAATAGGCTGGCTCGTGATGAGACCCCCTATCCTCTTGATTAGGTCTTGTTTGTTATTTTTTCAGGTCCCTCTTGTTTCTTGCTGAGAGGCCTTTTATTGCCTTCTCGGGGATCCCTGGGCGAAGCATCTCGAGGTTTTATTTCTAGGCTTTTATCTTTTACCAGTTGCTTTTACCTTATGGGCCTTTAGCCCCTTCTTCCCACGAGATAAGGTGCAACCCCACAAACAGATCATCCTAATGCCCAGACAAGGGGAATGGGACAGATGAGTGGGAAATAAGATGGAAAAGTGGTGGTATGATGGGAGAAGACGATGGCTCTTCAGAAATCCCCCAGTGGCAAACCAAAACCTATGGGCACAGGCTTGCTAGGGCACCCAGTCAATCTCCCCAAGCATGGTCAAGTGGGCCAATGTAAGATCCAAGCATTTGTCAAAGATAAAAAGGGATTAGATGCATACATTTAAAGGTTATAATGATCAAAAGTGACACATACTATGATACCTGGACCAATTACCTCATGGAGCAAGAGCCTTCTCCGATACGAGACCAAGTTGATGGTGATGGATGCTGCTACTGCTGACAAGACGAATCTGACGAAAGAAGAAAAGGATGGGTCCTCCAGGGCCATGCTCAGGTCAATCCTGCTCTCAATATTCCATGTCTAGGACTTGTGGGCCTCGAGACATGATCTCCTAGTTATCCCTAGAAATCAGGGATAACAAGACCAATCACATGAGATACCAAAATGGAGATGTTGTTTGAAATGTGAAATTGCTTGCAATGCCCAAATATATGAAAAAGTAAATTGCCTTTAAGTGTGATTGTAAAACTTGAAATGAATACTTGCTTGAGATATAAATACCACAACTATGAGATTACTTGAAAATGAACTTGAAATGCTATGTTGTGAGATTGTCTTGAAAAATGTATTGCAAGTGTTGTGAATGTAGTGTGTAGCTTAATTTTAATAGATTTTAGGTGTCACTTTGATTAGGGGATCAAGTTTGATAGATTGAGTCCTACACTATGTGACTACCCCAAAACCGTTATTATTTTGACCAAAAGGGAGTGTTGGGTGCTCAAGAAGTATAGCAACAAGGCTTACCCTAGCTCCACAGGTCAAACCCAAAGAACAAGGTACTCCACCCGGAGGACACCTAGTGCCGTGAGATCATTCCTGACCTAGCACCCCGAGCTTCTTTCCAAGTCTTAGATTTTATGGTACAAAAACAATAAGTGGTTGTGGATGCCTAATTACTACCTCCAACCTTTTCCTTTTCTTGTCACCTAGGATCCAACTAAGTGGCAAGGGGAGAGAATACGGGGCAAACGTTGGGAACACAAATATTACTTGAGCAATTATTTTAAATTAAAACAAGCCTTCCGTTATTGCAAGGAATGGCTAGGTGCCAGTCTCTTACAAGATGGGGCAAAATAAATGAATTGAAGAGTTTTATTAGTTTACTTTAAACAATAAATGAAACTAGTTTGTAAATTGTTTTACAAAATAAATGAAATTATCACCTCAACTACGGTCATGTGGAGGCACAATGTCTACCTTTTGACCAATGTGGGTGTAGATAAAGAATTAAAAAATTAAATTGCTTGAAAGAATTGAAATAACTTGAAAACAAAACTACCACAACTATGGCACATGTGGAGGCACAATGCCTACTTTTTGGGCCAAAGTGGGTACTCAAAAAAAGAGAAATGCTTGGTAATAAAATGCAAGCCACACAATGGCTCAAGTGGAGGCGCAATGCCTACCTTTTGGCCAAGTATGGGTATAAAAATAAAGAACAAGAAAGCAAATCTACTCTATTACAATATCAGATTTTTATGTAAATTAACAAGAAGGCACACCCAAGAGACTCTCAAGGGTGTCTTAGAATTAATTAGAAGAGTAGAAGGGAAGAGGACTTGACATCCCAACTTGGAAATGCCTTTTGGAGTCCTTTGGGGCTAAAACACGTGTAGCAACTCTCCTTTGATGCTAAAATCCTGCATAAAATATGTCAAAGGATATATCCAAAAAATGCTACAAAACAATGAAATTTGTTAATCTTGTGTTAGCCCAATGATACATAAATTTAGAAGCAAAATTTGAGTATAATAATGAAACTTTTAGCATCTATTTCATAACAAGATTTAGAATGAAAGAGAGGAGGAAGAGAATGTTAGATAATCTTAGAAACTTTGAAATGATTAAAAGAGTTGGCTTTCCACTCTAAAGCCAATCCTTCAATCCCTTAGTGAATGCCAAGTAAGCTTGCCCTTTGCTACACAAGAAAATGGAGGTGAGGGCATTCAAAGAAGCTCGCAAAATACTTTGAAAATTTGTTAAGAAACTATCACAAAATAGATAGCAATACTACTACCAATAGCACCCAAGCAAAATACTTTGTTTGGGTTTCCAAATATAAACTAGTGAAAGCAAAATATGAAACTAAATGGTAAGATATCAACTCAACAACACACAATGGAGACACCAAGAAGACTCTCAATGCACACCAAAAATTCTACAAAGCTTTCTTTATTATCCACCAAAGAGTTGCTACAAATACTTGTAGCAAGATTTACACATGAGAGAGTACATGAGAGCATGAGAGAGTGAGGGAGAGGAAAGGAAGAAATTTGGCATAATAGACTTGCAATGAGAAGAGATGGGAAAATGAGTGGAGGAGGCCTCAATTTATAGGAAAGGAGGAGGAGGGAGCCCACTTGGATGGGCTCCAAGTGTCACCCATCCAAAGGAGGAGGGTCCCATCAAGGAGGGCGCACTTTTAGGGCAAGAGAGCAAGTGGGAGGATGAGGGGTGAGTTGGGAAGGGGGAAACCCCTTTCCCTATTAATTAAAACTCATGTGGGGTCAAGTGGGGAACTTTTGCAAATTATTGGGGGTCCCCATGGTTTAATTTAATTTTTATGAGAAATAAGCAAAGAGGAGGGCGCCCCTCTTCTAAGAGGATGGTGAGTGTGGGTTGTGGGTTATGCTAAGGGGGTTTTTCTAAGTTGGAAATTGCTTTCCTAACTTAAGGAAGGCTATTGGGACACTCCTCCCACACTCTCTCATGGCTTTCGTGACTATTACAAAATTTGGTCATTTTAACTAAGCCAATTACATACTGATTTTTGACCGACTTCGACTCTTTTTGGACAATGGCCCAACAAAATTTGTCCAAATGAGCTAAGACTTGGTCCAAGGGTGTAGGGGTGTATGAACCATTTGATTTGAGTACTCATACCCCTATACAAAATATCCAGGGACCACTTATTTACACTTTACATGAAAAACAATTAAAATTAATTAATTAAAATCACCCAATCTTAGGAAATTTTAATTAATTAAAAAAAACCTATCTAGACTTGGTGGAATTCCGCGAAACTTTTTGAGATGTCTTACATGGTCATTTACAATACTCCTAGACCTTAGTTACATAGGGCTCAACCATGAGAACGCCTTTCACTACTTTGGAGAAATTATTGTGGGAGTGAAAAACTCAAGGGAAATTAATAAGGCTGGTTAGGCCAAATTAATAACCTGAGAAGAAAAAACACTCAATGAAAGGGACTCCTCTAATGAAAAAGTCCTAAGAAACTGACTTAAACTATGATCCATGTAGACCTATTACATTATTATCCCACGCAGGGGAGCGGAAATTCCAAATACAACAAAATGTTGAAGGCCAAAACTGTCTTGTAGAACCAACAAGTCTTCAACTTGGTAGCACTATTAGGTGCATATCTTCATGGTACATGGAGTTGATCCCCTAGTTGAATAGGTGGTCAATAGGATGTTTCTACAGTAAATGAACATTGTTCATTTCATTGGTATTGGAGCCATGTTTTTTATCTGCTCTTGACCACATCTCTTATAAAACCTTGTTTGAACTGACTTTTGGCCACCCATGTTGTTTATCTTGTTCTTGTAAGTTAGGTATCTAATCATAACATTGCTCTCAATAGGGGAAAGACTTGCTTCTATGAGAAGGATATGATAGGGTGTATTGCCCTTAATTTTGAGATTATAACTTATAAAATTATTTTGGATATGTTCTATCTCTCTCCAGGATTCTCTAGAGATACTGCAACCCCAAACTTCACATCCATATAAGATAACTGGAGTGACGAGGGTGTGAAAGAGGAGTTTTTTTTTATCTCAAATCCAAAGGTCTGCTGATTTACGATTGTTTTCAAGCCCATAATAAGCTTTCCACCCTCCATTTATTCTTTTCTCAAAGCTATAGTTCCAATCGCGCTTGTGGTGAATATTGATTCCAAGATATTTGTATGAAGGCACTTCCTCCAAGCTATTGTTGTCATATACAAAAGTATCGTAGGTGATCCTTTTGGATTTAATTATCATAACCTTTGTTTTGTCACTGTTCACAGTCATGCCCATACTAGAGCAGAAGTCCTTGAGGCTTATAAGTCACCCTCGAGCCCTCAATCGACTACTATGCCAACAATTCTTTAGCCTTGTCCTCTCCATAGACCAGCCAAAAGAGAGATATCATTTTCTCCTTCTTTCCCCTCCTTATATAGAATCCAAGAACTCGATCCCTAGGATCCACTTGAATTCTTTATTATATTTTTAGGGTTTTTCCATAGATTACCTTACTTATTTTACCATTTTATTTTATTACCCCAATTATTTATTTTTAAGTACTTATTATACTTATTATTATTTACTTATTTATTTATTCATTTAATAATAATAAAATGGAGATGATCCCTTTAGAATAATAATAATTATTATTTATTTATGTATTTAATAATAATATGGGGATGATCTCTTTAAGATAATGATTACACTTCTTTATTATTATTTTTTATTTAATTAAATAATAATAATATATGGGATATGACAAAAGGGCACATTCTCCCCATCACGTCTTCAATGGATCAATAGTGTTCATTGCATTTAAGAAATATGGAACATGGAAAACTGTATCAACTACAAAGTACATCTAGTAGCTGGGGATGTTTTCACCCTCCTAAAGGAACAAGAAGACCTTGGCCTGAAATATATCTGCACTCAAGGTGAAATTGGGAGAAAAATGGGTGGTGAGAGTTATGAGTGGAGAGGCCCTATAACAAATGTTAGTTGGTGCTATATATAGAGAACCACTACTGCGCAAACAACCTTTTGGGTTCTATGACATGAATGGAGGATAGTTCCTTCAAATTTCTAGGATTCCCAGCAGTCACAAAAATCTAGAATACTTGGCCTATTATTGTCTCCATGGACTTTTAGTGGAACTTTAAGGGTCCAAAAAATGACTAGTATTTGGCTGCAAGATCTATCTCAACCTACCCCACTTCAAGGAAAGCTATGATACTTTTCAAATTCTATGAAAAAGGTCTCTCTAGAAGAGGGTTCAACACACAGCGGGAACAAGGAGAGGTGTTCTTGGTTGTATTGGAAAAATGTAAATCCATCTCAGTGTCATGTAACTGTGGCAAAACTATCCTTTCCAGATTCTTATCCTTTTAAGATGTAGCTAGAAGTGAGAGATCGTATTTGGAAGGACTAGAGATGGAGTTCTGATGCACATCTCTTCTGCTCTGAAATGAAAAAACTATATGAAAAGATACAGGCCAACTCTCCTATAGAAGAAATGCTTAACAATGGGTATTTGGCATACAAAAGAGGTGAGTATAAAGGTGTGGAGTTGTATGGAAAGAAAGAATCAAGTCCCAAGATTTAAGCTGGATTTTAGTCAATCAACAAATTAGATCTTTATGGAGGATATGTTGCTCAAGAAGTACTAATTGATTTCAATCTTTGTTCATGCGCTTTGTAAGTACTAGGAGATAAGATTTAACTCCAATTCATAGTTATATATTACTTGTCCATATGAACACTACCTGGGATTATATTGAGAATATTTTATATGATTTTTCTGTCCGCACAAACCAGGGATAAGATTATATCAAATCCTTTGAATTCTAACACCTGTCATTATGCTAATCTTGTTCACATGTGAGTTTTATTTTTTCAGCTATTTTTCAGATGTATCTCACTGTCCCATTAGCTGCTTTTGGACACTAATGGACATTAATATAATTAATCTATGATTATTTCTTCCTTTCTTTTTTAACTCTGCGGTTTATGTTAATTTTTGCTTCTGGAGCAGTGAACGTTCAAGAATACCTGGCTTTAAATGCTTATTGGCCATCTCTGGATTTTCTAGGCTAGTTGTTCAACTCTCCTTCCCACCTGTTCGCCTGGTATGTTATTTTTGCTTAGCCATTGTTTTTCATCATGATATTGGGTGAAGTTTAAAGTCCAAATTGTATTAGGCGTTTTGTTGCCACAACAGTTTAGCTCCTAATTGTTACGTTTCTTGTTTACAGTTAACTGAGCCCAAAGTTTTTGTCCATGGAAATATAAGAAGCGAAGGTATTGAAGATATACGATGGCCTGGTTGTCCTTTTTCCTAGCAGGAGAACCACACGATTGTAAACTTGTCCGATAACATTACTATTGTTGAAGTTTTTAATCTTGATTTTTCAGGAATGATATTCTTCCAGCAGTGTAGTGGAAGACTGCAATGCTTGAATCATATTTAATGGATACTCTTTTGTAATTGGAATCCCTGTCATAACGAACTTGGATTTTTTAGTATAACAACAGTTAATTTATTTTATTTTAGCTCTATGTTAAATTCGACAGCAAACACTAGAGATGACTTTATAAAAGACATGAAAAATGATGTCCGATGAATAATATGTATGCATGTCCCAGATAATGTCCATAAAGCCATCATATTGCTTCGATAAATTTTATAGCTATTGATCCTTCAAGAATACCTGGCTTTAAATGCATGATCGTGGATTGAGGAAGAACACTGGGGGAGCCAATTAATTTAGCATTGCATTCCTCATTCTTTGTTGCAAATGTGCTTATAATATGAAACACTAAGAGTTGCATCCCATGATTGGACGACAGAAATGCCAACACGAATTCAATACCAACGTGGTAGTCATCTAGTTGGGTATTCTTCCCTTCCTTTATTAGTGACTCTAGTGTTCTGACCACTTGATCAATCTTAGCTTTAGATGAGAAAATAGCATTGTTTTCCTCCACATCTGTTGTCTCTTTAACATTCTTCAAATTGAGCTGCAATTCCAATAACCTTCTAATTGTTTCATTGCACTGTTCTTTGTATGTTTTTTTTCATTACATTGAGACATTTTATATTTTCTAGAATTGTAAATCGATGTCTCCTCTTGGTTTTTAATGAGTCAATTATTTTCAAGCGTTTTTTTCTTATGATTCTTTGTAAACTCTGTTTCCACCAATTTCAACTTAACTCTAGAAATGGGAATACAAGGTAAAAATATTGTTGTCCCAGGTTTTTAATGAGTCAATTATTTTCAAGCGTTTTTTTTTATGATTCTTTGTAAACTCTGTTTCCACCAATTTCAACTTAACTCTAGAAATGGGGAATACAAAGTAAAAATATTGTTGTCGGTGGGAGCTTAAATCATTTGGAGTAAAAGYGAGTTTTTTTTTTCTTTTTTCTAAACCATCTAGTGACAACACTCTGCATGTATTCATTTTCTTATAYGAGAGGTTTCATAGTTTCTTCAAAGGCCTCATCCACTATTTCTTGTACCGGGGGGTTGATGTCAATTTCTTCATTTTTATGAATACTTTTAGGGTCTTTGTTAAGTTCCTTTACATCATTGTGTTTTCCATCAATTTCATATAACTTTTTAATTTTTTTGATAATTTAAATCTTGAAACCTTGGGTTGCTTGTATTTCTTAATAGAGATATCCTTGGTACTTCTTTACTTGAGATTGGTGAAAAGTTTCAGTGTGTTTGCTCCAGTGTTTCCACTATTCTATTGAAGCTATCCATGTTTTCACTATTTACTTCCTCTCTTTCAATTTTCTCCTGTCTTCTGGATGTGATTATATTATATATTGTTTCTTCTCTTTGCAACGTGTTTTTATGTTATGTTCTTTGCTTGGTCAACATTTCTTTTAATTCTTCTTGTTACTTGTTTATACAACTTCATTGCTATTTGTTACCCCCTAGCCTAGAGGTAACTAAGGAGATAGAGTCTGGAGGTCCATAGATAGCAGACGTGGATCAATGTGAATCGATTATGGATTTTTACTAAGTGAATCATTTTTTAAAACCTTCAATTGTATCCATCAACTCTATTAACTTTGTATACTCACCAAATAATATAATATTTAACTTACCCATCAAAGTTCATGGTAACAAGTCATAACTTTATTTAATAGTTGTGGTTTATCTAAATAACTATAAATAAATTATGATGCATTACTATAAGTAGAAAAAGAAAAGATTTCATCAAAGCCTCTTCTAATATTGAGATAAATTAATCAATGTTTCAGTTTTAGAAAGACATGTTCAAATTCCTTTGACCATTCAAATGGATTGTGAAAACTTCCTATTTCTTGAATTTGGTAAGGGAGAACAGCGTTCATCGTTTTCACGAATCACATCACCCAAGGAAAATCCTTTGACCAATTTTGTTATTTTATAGTTTATCTTAATCTTTCCCTGTGCCTTAGAAATTATCAAATTATCCCTCCATTTTGAACATTTTGCACTTATGAGAGTTCAAATTCATCTCTACACTTTTGTAAAGTCTTTTCCAAGTTAACCAAAGATCAATGTCTCCAAACTTACAAAATTATCAAAAAGATTTCATTAATATTTTTATCATAGTAAGAAATTGAAATTAATATTGCAAGATGAAATTTTCCATATACATGGAAGATATTAATATTACAAAGATTGGTGTCTCCAAACTCACAAAATTGTCAAAAAGATTTCATTAACACTTTTATCATTGTAAGAAATTGAAATTAATATTGCAAAATGAAATTATCCATAAACATGGAAGAAATTAATATTACAAGGATTATTGTCTCCAAACTAACAAAAGTATCAAAAAGATTTCTTTTATTATGGTAAGAAATTGAAATTAATATGACAAGATGAAATTATCCATGTATATGGAGGAAATTAATATTACAATTTGCTTGATAAAATAGATAAACATTGTATAAAATTATTTTTTATAAATTTTAATAAAAAATGGTTTTAAAAGTAATAATAATTCACACATTAAAATTTAAAAGAATGATAAAGCTTGAAAATATTTTAATAAAAAGATATATATATGAAAATAATTATAAAATTGGATGAGAAAATTTTACAATACACATTACAATTTTTTACCAACAGTGTCTAAACGAATCCTCATCCTCACTGATAATACTTAGAAATATGTGAAGCAAACAACACACGGTGAGACTACACTCACTTCTCTATTATTCAATGAAGACTGATTATATTCTTAAATAGGAAAAGACTCTACTAAGTTAGTTACATGCAAACCACAAACAACTAGACTCTACAGACAGTGAACTACGAGTCGACTCTTAGAACTGGTGCTTACTCCATTATTTTCAAGTCTCCCCCTTAATGGAGAATGGATTGACTTCTACACCTAACATCTTCCTAAACAGCTCAAACTTAATCTTTCCAAGAGGCTTAGTGAAAATATCAACAGCATTTTCACTAGTATTACAATACATAAGAGCTATTTCATTTGACTGCAACTTTTCTCTAACAAAATGAAACTGAGCTTCAACATGCTTTGTCCTTGCATGAAAAATCGGATTCTTCGCAATATTGATTGAATTTTGATTATCACATTTGATCATCGTAGGTTCCTTTCGTTCTTCTTCAACATCTTGAAAAAGTCTTCTTAACCAAACAACTTCACAAGTTGCTGCACACAAGGCTTTATATTCTTCTTCAGTAGAAGACAAAGATATAGTAGGTTGTTTTTTACTGCTCCATGAAACAACCCCGGATCCAATGCCAAACGCATATCCAGTGGTTGATCTTCGATCATCCAGATTGCCAACCCAATCAGAATCTGAGTAACCTGTCAACTCAATATCAGATGCATCAGTGTATTTAATAGCATAATCAAGTGTTCCTTTTAAATACCTGAGTATTGTCTTTCCTGCATTCTAATGGCTTTCATGAGGTTTCGCCATAAACTGACTTAACACACTCACAGAATATGAAATATCAGGTCTGGTTGTGGTGAGATAATTCAAACTACCCACCATCTATCTATACGCAATGCCATTCACCTCCTCAAACCATCACAAGAAAGTTTCACATTCCGTTGCATGGGAACAGTAGAAGACTTACACTGATCCATTTTAAATCTCTTAAGTATTTCTCTGATATACTTATTCTGACACAAAAGTTTGGCCTGCATTTCTCCAAACTTCAAGACCTAGGCAGTAATGTAACTCACTAAGATCTTTCATTTCAAATACTTTTGACAACTGTTGCTTGATTTCATCAATTAATTTCTCTGCATTTCCTGTAATTATCAAATCATCAACATATAAGGAAATCAATACTATATACCCCTGCTCATCAACTTTGGTATACATATTTGGATCACTTTTGCTCCTCATAAAACCCCATTGAAGAAAGAAAGAATTTATCTTCTCATACCATGACCTAGGTGCATGTTCTAGTCCATACAATGCTTTCTTTAACTTACACACTAAGTGTTCTTGCCATTTTTCCACAAACTCTTCAGGTTGAGTAAGATAAACCTCTTCCTTTAACTCACAATTCAAAAATGCAGATTTAACATCTAACTGGTGTAGCTTCCAATGGTACTTTGTAGCTAAAGCAATTAACATTCTGATAGTATTCAATTTAGCTACTGGTGCAAATGTTTCAGCATAATCAATACCTTATGTTTGTGAATATCCCTTTGCCACCAGTCTAGCCTTATATTTATCTATAATACCATCTGATTTAAACTTGGGTTTGTATATACATTTGCATCCAATGGGCTTTTTATGTTTAGGCAATTCAGTCAATTCCCAAGTATTGTTTTTCATTATAGATTCATATTCTTCCTCCATTGCATTTCGCCATTCATCATGTTCATTAGATTCATCAAAACTCATGGGTTCTATGACATTTGAAATGCTACTAATTAGGACATAGTCTTTATACCTCTCATGAAGCCGAATCTGTCGTGAAGATCTTCTCAACTGATTATCTTCCTCCCCACTTTGTGAAAATCTGTCTTCACCTCTAGGTGAACTGTGACTGCTTGAATTATCCATATCATTGAGTCCTTCTTCTTGTTTTTGTCGCTGTGGGGATGGTTGTTGTTGATGTTGTCGTTGCGGGGATGGTTGTTGTTGTGTGGGTTGTTGTTGATGTTGTCGCTGCGGGGATGGTTGTTGTTGTGTGGGTTGTTGTTGCTCTTCTTTAACTCCTTCATCAAGAAGTCTCTGCCATTCCTCACGACTGTTGTTGTCATGATTTCCTCCTTCCTACTCATGGAAAAGTACATTTCTACTTGCAAATAATTTGTGAGTAGCAGGATCAAACAGTTTGTATGCTTTAAATTCATAACAGTACCCAATGAAAATACATTTAATGGCTTTAGCATCCAATTTCCTCTTATTCTCCTTTGGAATATGAGCAAAAGCCTTACACCCAAATACTTTCAAATTATGAACTGCAGGTTTGGAACCATACAAGGCCTTGAAAGGAGTAACATTATCAAGACACCTTGTTGGACTTTTATTCTTTAAATAAACTGCAGTATTTATGGCTTCAGCTCAAAATGCATCTGAGAGATTCTTATCTTTCATCATACTGTGTGCACACTCTACCAGAGTTCTGTTTTTCCTTTCAGGGACTCTGTTCTGCTGTGGAGTGTGAGGAACTATAAACTATTGTACTATTCCATGATCTTTGCAATATTTGTTGAAGTCCCCTAATTTATACTCTCACCCTTGATCTGAACGGAGGATTTTGATGGATTTTCCTGTCTGTTTTTCCACCATGGTTCTGAATTCCTTAAAGTACTCGAAAACATCACTTTTTCATCTAAGGAAGTAAACCCATGTGTATCACGTGCAATCATCAATAAATAACAGAAAGTAAAATGCACCTCCTAAAGACCTAGTCTGCATAGGCCCACAAACATCAGTATGCACAAGATTTAACACATCTTTCTTTTTCCTATCAAGATTAGAGGCGAATTCATCTTTGTGCATCTTTCCTAATGCACATCCATCACAAGCAACCTTCTCATTCTTTAACATGGGAAGTCCTTCAACCATATTTTTTTTATGTAATAACAATAAATCAGGATGATTGTTGTGTCCATACCTTTGATGCCAAAGAATCTCTGTTGTCATAGTTGCAGAAGTCAGTGCGTGATGTGCTTTGTTGGTAACATCAAGTTTGTATAGGCCTCCTGCTCTGACTCTCGTTGCAACAATTTTGAAATGGTCCAACAGATCCTTAACTATGTAATAGTCTTTGAAGAACTCAACCTTCAAGTCATGATCTGTAATGGTGGACACAGAGATCAATTTTTTCTTTATTCCTGGCACATAAACAACATTGTGAATGTGACGAACTGTACCATTCGGGAATGTCTCCATATCCCTTGATCTGATGAGTGCGGTCATCACCAAGATATATGATGGTGTCATTCTGTGTTTCTTTAAAATTAACATACCAAATCTTATTGCATGTCATATGTACTGATGCTCCGGAATCCACAAACCAGGGATCATAATCATATGTTTCAGCACATAAAGCAGTGTTAGACACAAACAGCCTAAGATCCCATGAATCAAAATTCGGGGGTTCATCAATATCATCACTAGCAATAAATAATCTGAGATCTTGATTTGACGATTTTTCTGCATAATGACCTGAATGTGTTCTAGGTTTGTTCCTAGTCTCATCACTCTTTTTCTTATGATAGACTTTAACAATATGTCCAGGTCGACCACAATAAAAACAACTCTTTGACTCATTCTTGTTAGATTGCATACCTTGATTTGGAGATTGTCTTCTTTGTGATGAATTGCCTCTCTACCATGAACTGCCTCTCTGCCATGAACTGCCTCCTCTGCCTCTTTCTCCTGATCTCCCTCTCCTAGATCTCTTATTTGACCATAGTGCCAAATATTTATTTTGAGGCTTTAGATTCTCGCGCCTCTCTTCCTCTTGCAGCAAAATACCTGTCAGTTCTTCAAACGTAGGAGGTTTCTCCCTTGCTGCGAGACCTTTTACGAACATATGATCATCTTCTAGCATACCATTTAACGTAATAGTGACTAGGTTAGTGTTGGAAACAGTTTCCCCTATATTTAATAGCTTGTCTTTCACCTCTTTAATACAACCCAAAAATGAACTAACCAATTCATTTCCATCCATCTTAACGCCTAGCAATTTAGTTTTCAGAAACAAAATACGATTTGTGTTGCTAGTTTCATACAATGTTTTAAGCGTTGTCCATGTTGCAACAAAAGTTGTAGCTTCTCTAATATGTGGAATTATGCTATCTTTAAATGACATGTGCAACAATACATTTGCCTTGTTTTCGCGCTTCTCCCAATCTTGGATCTGTGTTGTTGTCGCACCGGCAGCCGCATCGGGTTTCAGTTCAGTTCCCTTCGCAATGTTCTAGACACCATAGCCTTCCATGAGAGTCTGCGTCTTGAATTTCCAATTAATGAAGTTCGAGCCATCTAACTTGTTGGCTTCGTTGAGGTAGGTCTCCGCCAGAGGATTCGTCATCGCTCCAATTTAGTCTCTGCAAGTAAATCACCAGTGCAACTTTTTGTCGAGTTTTTTCCTGTGTTGAGCAGTCTGTCGCTCTGCCTTCAGATCCACTGATCCAAATCTACCTATGTTCTCAGCTTAAATCATGCATGCAGCCACTTTTAAATCATAACACCACCTCACATGCATATATCAACCTTTAAATCATGCATACACCTTAATATCCAAAATATCCACCTCTTTTAAACTTTAATATCCCACATAAAGTTTAAACCTCACACATGCATCCACCTTTAATAACAAAAAACTCCACCTTTATGATCTTTAATAATAATCATAAGAAAACTTCTCTTTAATAAAAACAAAGTATACCTCACGCTTATTCTAAAAACTCCACCTCACTTTAATATACTTTAAAAACTCCACCTTTATGCTACCAAAGCTCACGCATTCCAAACTTTAACTCACGCATTAGTAAAAAAAAATACGTCGGCGCTTCTTGGAGGAAAGATTGGGAGCGCTCGCGCTTCTGGTCAACGGAGATGGGAGCGCTGGTGAGACTTGACAACGCTCTGTGCGTGTGAAGGGGGTGTGTTGGCACTAAGCGCTCTTGAATGCATGCAGAGGGAGTGCGAGGAGCCCAAAAATCATAATTTCGAAAGTGTGAGTGCGTCGGCACTAGGCGCTCTTGAATGCATGCAGAGGGAGCGCGAGGAGCCCAAAAATCGTAATTTCGAAAGTGTGAGTGCATCGGCACTCTCTAACACTGGGTAGGGGGGGGCGTTGGTGATTTTTTTCAAATCAAATCGAGATCTCGTGCTTTGGATCTCGCCTCAGGAGCTAGATTTCCCAGATCTCCAATCCGGCTTTGATACCAACTTAGAAGTATGTGAAGCAAACAACACACGGTGAGGCTACGCTCACTTCTCTATTATTCAATGAAGACTGATTACATTCTTAAATAGGAAAAGACTCTACTGAGTCAGTTACATGCAAACCACAAACAACTAGACTCTACGACAGTGAACTACGAACTGACTCTTAGAACTGGCGCTTACAACTGGCACTTATTCCATTATTTCCAAGTATAATTCGAGGAATCCTTCTTTATAATCTCATCTAATTTCAGCAATGCTTGATTTCTTTGATTTCTTTCTTCCATAGAACCTTTAATCAAGACTTTCATGAAAACCTTGATTTCTTACATCCTTTTAATTTCGCCCATGTTTGATGTGATTTTTCCATAAAACCTATCTTCGAGGAGTCATTTATAATCTGATCTAATTCCAATACTTATTTGAAATCTCATCTAATTCCAACTGATTTGTTTCTTTTATAAAACCTAACTTCAAGGAGTCCTTTGTAATCTGATCTAATTCTAGCAATGTAATCTGATCTAATTCTAGCAATGCTTGATTTCTTTCTTTTTGAGAACCTTTAATCAACACTTGCATCAATCCCTTTGTTTTACCTTCTTTGTTGCCTTTGGATAAAAACTCCACAATTTCTTCACCTACAAATGTCACTATTTTCCCTTTTTCATCCACTAAGACCATCCATGGATTTACATGGTAAATGGGGTTTAACAATTTTTTTATTCTATTGAGGCATTGTCAACCACATGATCGATCGTTTCTTTATAATTGGAAAGACGCCAAAATCTCATAGCATCGTTCTGTGATATATTTATTAGGGGATAGTTTGACCATTTGATTCTTGACCATTGACAGTGTCATCTGTATATCCTGTAAAATAAATGATGTAAATATCTTCTCTCAACTCTATCAATGATGTAAACTCTGTCATCATTGTTTCGGATGCATTCCCGCCATATAGACCTAATTTTTCGTTGAAGCGTTATCTCTTTCACCTTCGACAAAGAAACAACAAAGAAAAATTACAACTCATGATTAATATCAACGATAAGTAACATATCAACTTTTCCATTTAATTTATGTTAAACATGTAAGTAGTTAAGAATCAATAAAAAATAATTACTCACCTTCACTACACAAATGGTTGAGAAGAAACTGGAGGTCTGTCCTAGGCTTATTCCATTCTTCATTAATCAACTCTTCAATTTTCTCATCTGTAAACGGATAAGCACTTGCTCCCCACCAACCCACCGAACTCAATATAGGATTAAACGCCCTTATTCTCTTGTGTTCTATTATGAGGATTCTACTAGGATACGATGTCTCCCATGCCTCGTACCATCGCATGGATTCTCCCCAACATTCTATCGATCTTTCCCAGTCACACTATTGAACCAGAAAGTGTTTCTTTGATCTTGTTATTGTCCATGGATTTCGGAGAACCAACCATGGAACTTCTTTTGAAAACCGCTCAATTACATCCAATCGTGTACTTGGCTGCACAATTGGAATTGATATAATTTCCAAATCAAGTATGTCTTTGTGAGTAAGATAAAATTCAGTCAAGTGAAGGCGAATATCATAACAAACTTGGGCTTCCCTGATTTCTAATAATATAATTTATTTGTTTCAATTCATGGACTCCAACCTGCACTTGTAAACAATATAAATGGTAGTCGATATTTGTTGAAAATTGTTTCTATTTATTGTTATAATAACTCTATTTTGAAGAAAATTAAAGTAACAAATGTCAAAACTTGGAATACATGTTGTACTCCATAATTCTTAAGAAACATGTCGATGGGCATTATTTCCTCCTTCCGACCTGTAAATAATTCACTTAAAAGCTTGATATTGCTATTTTGAGATCTATTTGCAAGTTACTTCAATCCGATGTATCTTCCACATTTATTCAAAACAAATGTTTCCATTTCAGAGTCTGATAAAAGTTGTCCAACAAGAAAGGTATTTTCCACCCTCCCCGTCTTCCACCATCTGTGCTCTCATCTGAAAATAGGACTGCCACCTCTCTAGAGCGTCGCTTTAAAAAAATAGATTGTTGTTGAAGATTCAAATCAAATTAGACGACTTTATTAAACATCAGGAGAGAATCTGAGTTATCATGAGCATGGCCTAGAATTTGTCATTGATTTTTTTAGACAACTTATTAAAATGTTTGCCAATATAATTAATTTCAATGGGGATGTCATCTATCATCTCCTCAAGAAAAGGCTAGGGGAATTCGTTATTAAAATCTGGGTGCGCATCAAACATGGCAAGTCTGTTAGTGTTTAACGGACAATCGGATAGATGGATTGGCTCTTCTTTTCCATCAGTTAGAAGGGACTCCAGTTTCCATGACACCTCCTTCAGCATTTTCTCCCTTGAAGATGAGTCCACGAAGAAACCGTTGATGGCAGATGATGACTCCGTGAGGAAACCCTGGATGAAACATGTTTGAAAGGAAAATAGAAAGTTGAAATCCAAACAAAAGATGATATGTTATCTGAGTAGCTATTTTTCTCTGTTGTGGATATCATTTTTTTCAATGTGTATCAGAAAAGTTAACTGTAATGTAGGAAAATAAAATTGATATCATAAATATGGGATAAATCGACCATATTTGAAGAGAACATTTAAAGTTAGTCCGAACAAAAAATGATGTGTTATGTGAGTAGTCATTAGTGTTCGCTATGGATATGTTTTTCATCATATATTAGAAAATTTAACCATAATCCAGGCAAATAATCTGAATAGAAAATACAGGTGGATGGACGGTATCCTTATTCGCTCTATTCTCGCTTTGAAAGGCCATGATCGATTGCCTTCCCTTTGAATTTGTTCCCATCTCTCCTCTAGCATTTGGATTTCTGCGATGTCCACCGTCTCTAATTTTTTCATTATTAGTACCACATTGTCCATCCATTTTCCTTGTAACATCTCACAATAACGTTGACTCAGTTATTGCAATGAAGGGAGATGATGGAAAAGCTCTGGGAGATCTGTCAAACTCTCACTCGAACTCAAGTCCAGACTTTGCAATGATGACAGGGAGTGAAAGTCTTTACATAATTCTTCTAGACTAGTACACAAAGATAACTTCAACTCGACCAAATGCTCGAGCTGACATAATTCTTATAGACTAGTACACAAAGATAACTTCAACTCGACCAAATGCTCGAGCTGACCAAAACTTTATGGAAGTTTATGTAGACTACTACATGTTTTCAAGTTCAACACAATTAAACTTGATAATTTTCCAAATTGTCTCGAAGACTATATGAACACTTGCACCTGGCCAGTGGAAGGTGTATGAAGAAGAGGTTACAAAACCCATCAGTAGTTTCGTTAGACTCTCACAACATGACATATCTGAGGAGGTCAACGAATTCAATGGTACAATACTTTCTGGGATATTTATTAGTTGACAACGATTCTTTAAATCTAACTTAGAAAAGGATGTCAAGCTTCCTAAGCCATGAGGGAGCTTCAATAGTCTTTCGCAAGAGGATAAATCCAATGATTTCAATGACCAAAGTTTTGTTAAAAAAAAAAAACGGAGGTCAATCGGGGTTCGGGATTCAGCGATTACAAATGCCAAACATAAAAAATAGAACACCACGTGAATTCCCGAATCGCGAAAGGTGAATAAGTTTTGGGCCCACCAATTCGGTTTCGGGGTTCGGCGTTTACAAACACTCGATGTAAAAACAAAACATACCCAGAATTGCCGAATCGCGCGAGAAAGGTTTGGGCCCACCAATTCGGGTTTGGGGTTTTTGAGTCTAAAGAGCTCCACGCACCTTTAATAAATAAACTCTGAATGCCAAAATAGAAAACTTTTATTTAAAATGATTTTCCAGATCATACATGCTCCAACAAATAAACTTGGAATGAAAATGGAACCTGGTTATCATTCTGTAAAACCAAAAAAAATTACTGTGTTTGCTCAAAACGAATTTTATCAAGAAATAAAAGGAGTTTACAAACTCAATAATAGGAAATCATAAATGCCCGCAAAATTAACATATTCAATTCAAAAAATGTTTTCAGAAATTCCACGGAGAGAATTCAAAACGACTTCAATTCAAAAATGTGATTCTTCAGATCACCATCCTTTAGAATCCGTTCATCATTTATTTATACTAACACCAATTGCCCCTACAATTTTAGAAACGATAAAATTTGATGAAGGCGGTGGTAGAATTTCGTTGCCTTCAAAGGTTAAGGCGGCCACCGTTTAGAGTAATTAAATCTTCAAGTCTTGAAGGGTCAAGACGGCCACTGATTCACCGTTTAAACAGGGGCAGTGAAATGATTAATTTCTGACATTCTCTCTCTTAATCATTTCAGAGCAAAACAAACTAAAACTAGTAAAACAAAATTGTTGTAAACAATGCATTACAGCTTGCAGACCCCAATGTTTCTTCTATGGATTTTAAACAGTTCATTTCCCAAAGGCTTCGTAAATATGTCTGCAAATTGTTCTTCAGACCTACAGAACTGAACAGAAATTTCTTTGTCATTTACCAGTTCACGAATGAAATGATACCTCGTATCAATGTGCTTACTATGTTTATGAAAGACATGATTCTTTGACAATGCAATGGTAGATTTATTGTCACAAACAATTTGAGTTGCATCATTCTGGTCATGCAACAATTCATTCAAGACTCTTCTTATCCACACATCTTGACATGCAGCTGCAGCTGCAGCTGTTGCAATATACTCTGCCTCAGTAGAAGATAGAGTCACAATGGGTTGTTTCTTTGATGCCCATGCCACTGCTCCAGATCCAAGACTAAACACATAACCATATGTGCTCTTCCTATCGTCAAGAGAACTTGCAAAATCACTATCAGTATATCCGATCAGCTCAAATTTTGATCTTGATGTGTATCGGATACCAAAGTCAGTTGTTCCAGCAACATATCTCAGGATCCTCTTTCCTGCTTGTCAATGAGTACTCTTCGGAGTCTCCATGAATCTTGAAATCAAACTTACAGCAAACATAATATCAGGTCTAGTTGTTGTTAAGTACATAAGGCTTCCAACAAGCCTCTTATACAGAGTTGGATCAACATATGATCTCTCATCATACTTGCTAAGTTTAATACCAGTTGCCATAGGTGTTGCAGTTGGTTTATAATTCAACATTCTAAACCTTTTCAATACTTCATTTGCATAGTTAGTTTGACAAATAAAAATGCCATCATCATATTGATCCACTTCAATTTTAAGAAAATACTTCATCAATCATAAATCAGTCATCTCAAACTCTGTTTTCATGGAATTTTTAAAATCATCTACAGATAGATCTCCAGTGAAAATCAAATCATCAACATACAGACAGACAATCAAAATTTTACCTTTCTGGTTTATCCTTGTATACAGGGTTGGTTCACTTGGACTTTTGTTGAATCCAACACTGATCAGATATTCATCAATCCTGCTATACCAAACTCTGGATGCCTGCTTCAATCCATATAAAGCCTTCTTTAACTTGTAAACTTTATCTCTATGCTTATTGTTGGTTGTGGAGCCTGATTATCTTCCTGACTCAGAGGTCCTTGTTTTCAGCCGTGTTTATACCCCATGAAGTATTTACACCCCAGAAGTATGTACACTCTTCCACGCGGGGGAGTGCAGAAGGGGGGTACCCCCTCTACGGGGTCCGGGGGGTCCATCCCCTCGGCTGGGGGGTCTGGGGGCAAGCGGGCCCCCAGTGGGGGTTCGGGGGCGAAGCCCCCGAAGCAAAAATTGCCTTATAAAAGTATATTGTAATTTCATTGCAAATCTGGACCGTTCATTATAAGGTCGCAGATCTAACGGTAGAGATTATGTTAGGGTTTTTTTCCCTAGAAGGCAACCCTCTTCTATGAGGGAAATGTATTGCGGCTAGGTACAATGGTGAATATTGTATTCTGAGAGAGGAGACTGTGAGAGAAAGAAGAGGAAGTTACCGCGGGTTTTGTTGTAGGTTGTATCCCTTCATTTGCTGGATAATAATAAAGGAAGGACCTGGCAATTTCTCTGGTGGACGTAGCCCA